>JNEY01000840.1:0-30586 GCA_020875895.1 Aphelenchus avenae
CTCCTTTTTCAGTTATAAAGATTTTGTAAAGATTAAACGATTGTGTGAGTATGTTCTGAACCTCAGGGTAAAGCTGAACCCCTACCGCTGAAACTTTATAGAACGATAGTTTCAAAAGTTTCATCTTATCCATAGAAAATCTGAGGTCTGGATATGCGCTTCAAGCGGTCGCTACGGAAGTTTCGCAGGCCAGGAACCGGCATTTGTTAAGAGGACAAGCTACAAAACATAACTAGAACTGGTCTTGCTTTAGCAAGACGTGAACGAATGCGGGACAACAAAGCAAGATCCACATCAGGACCGAAACCTATTTGTAGTCTGAACAAAACCCGTTCGCCTTCGGACAAAGTATTTAACCATCGTGAAAGCAGAGGGCATGTCAGCAGTGATTCCTCTGCGGCGGGTTTTTTGTGTGTGAGCAAAGTGAAGTGAAAATGAAGCAAGGAAACTTCGCTTCACTTAATTTGCTCTGGCACCGCCGAGCAATGGGCAATTGATTAATGCCACTTCACTTCATCCACAAACTATTTTTCACTGAACATTTCTCTTCAGCAAAACAATGCATGTCTGAGCCGCCACATACCGCTAGTGACGCAGAGAAACAGGTGCGTCTTATTGCATTTGGCTGGTTAGTATTCAGAACTAGTTGTTTGTTGCCCTTATGGCTGGTACTGGGAAATTTGTAACTCAATGCTGGGTGATATTCAAGCTCAAGGTGGTTAACGCACCTCAAGTAACTTCTTTCTCTTAAGCTCCATTCGGCTCGCGCAGAGATCACCTCTTTTCATTTTGATGCTCAAGCAATTTTTCGGATGCAGGATATTATTGTTTGGTACCGAGGACTTCGGTACCCAGGAAATTCCAGTGTCAGCGAAATTTCGTACACTTGTACGTGGGTGGTACCAGTAACTGCCGCATTACGGCACCCGTGACATTTCAGTGACTGTGGCTGTGCCGGTTAGCGGTTACATTCCTTGCAGCTCTCTCTTCCGTTGAGTACGTCATCGGAAGGGTACAGCGAAAGACGGCAATTTTCCATGCGTTGTCCAACAGAGGCGTTTCTTTTTGAGCAGCCGAACTCCGTATCGTGGAAATACACAGGAAACGGTACGCCGAAAACCGGCCGTTTCCCGGCAATTCTCCAATAGCACGGCCACGGCGTTAGTTGTGAGCCGTGACGTTCTCCGTTTCGTTGCAGAACGGAACGGCCGTTCTGACCCTCTTCTACGAGTTCCCGTACAAAGGACGGCATGGATCAGGGAACGGCTCGTCCCTTCTCGCGACCGGCTAAGTTGAGGTACCAACCCCCTTTCGGCATCAGCGACATATTCGTACCAGCCACATTTCGCGGGTGCCTTAATGCCGAGCAGCCCATTTTTTACAAGATTGGCGTTCATCGTTATTCATTTCAGGAATCTCAGCCACCCCGCGATGAGGTCGGGAATGAGCACAGTGCTGCCCGACTGCATGCACGCTCCGTACGAAAGTCCATCGCTGGCGGCAGTTCGCCTAGCGGATCTCTTAATGTAGACGTCGTCCATTTTCTTAATCGCGATGAACGTCCCGCGATTCGGCTGCCGAGCGAAGCCGATTCCGATGCACATTAACCTAAAGGTTCGCAATCTTGTACACTGAAAAAACACGAAAACCAGCTCAATTAATGGCGTACTTTGGGAGGAGGGTCGCGTGAGGGTATCACGCTCGCGTCGTGACTGCGGCACGGCGCGAGTAGAAGATTTTTGAAATTTATGCTAGTGCTTTACGTGCGAGCGCCTGCGACCCTCCTCTAACCGGATCGAAAGCACGCAACTGAGCGCAGTATCTTTGGTTGGATTGACTGAGCACTGCGTGGCGTTCAGTCCCGTGCTGCCTGGGCCCAGTCGTCCCCCGCAAAGCAACTTCACAGTTACGGTCCCATTAAGGACCGTAACTGCTGGACGGCCACCGATTCTCAAAGGCTGTACGGCACGCATGTGTCAGAACAGTTCAAGGCGCGTTCCTAAAATTTGCCCTTTTTCGCAGGGCCCTGCCGGTTAGTACCGTAGAAGGTACCGGTCCACAACCCTAACCTGAATGTTCGTTCTCCGTTGCGCTCATTCAGTGTGATTCCTCTTGGTAAAATATCTCACACTTATTTTTAGGTCCTTTTGCTCAACTTTGTCCTAATCTACCTGCTGAAGATCATTGCAACGGCTGCGCTATACTTCACCAGAAAAGTACATATCTCCTGCGATCGTGCTCGACAACAAAGTTTACTTTTAGGTTAGAGTATGGACGGCGGTGAACGGTTGCATTGAGCCGGTTATTTATCGGGAATGTATGGCCATCAACAGCGTCAAGTTCGCGGCGACCATCGGCTTTACGTTTGCGCATTGCGCAGTGCTTATCGAGCGTACGACGGCCGCTTACTGTGCGCAGCGATACGAAAATGCTAGACCGCATCTTTCGTGTGCTTTGTCGTTGGCAATGGTAAGACGCCTTCTGGGTGCCTAATGTGAACATCACAGACTCATTTCAACACACTAGTTTTGGGTCGGTATAGACAACCTGCCACGTATCCGCTAAATGATACGCATAGAAAATGATGCTTTTTATGTTCCATGCCCGACCCCCCCCCCACCACTAGGGCGACTGTCAAAACTCTCTTATGAAACGTTATGCGTGCTTCCCATTAAGGGCTCGCTACAGAATGCGTGGAGGAGATCCCCTGGAATCGTTCTCCCCTAGATGACCGCCAAACAAGAACGAACGCTACTTTCAGGTTCTTTTTGCATAAAGTCGAAAAAAGACGCCATTTGACGAACTTTTTTCATTTTTTACCTATTATGGCTTAAGAAATGTGCCAACAACCGTTTTGCTCTTGGTCAGAGTCCTTGTTAATTTCCGTCCTTTTACCATGCCTTTCCAGTGGATCGGCATTTGTGGCTGGACTTACTACGTGTTCTCCGACGATGATCCAGGTCGGGTCATCGCCGACTGTTCGAAAACTCCCAAATTGCCTTCCACGCACAGGTGGTCCATGGGACAATACTGCTGTCTCGCTGCCGACTTAGCCGTTTCACTCGCAGACTTGGTGTTACTTGTGGTCAACAAACGCCAACAGAGCACGTGAGTAAAATTGTCATAGTTATCGACGTCCAGGGTATGGAAGCTTACGAAGCTTGCAAAAAAGCTAAGCTTCGGACAGCCTTGCCGATCGTTAGCCCCGCTCGCATCCATTGTTTACCAACAAAAGGCGGGCACTTGATTTCGAATCTGGTACACCGAGTGTGTTTTTAATCATTCTTAACCAACCCAACCGGTTTTCGGTTATTTAGGAGACTTTTGATAGTTAATCTCTGGCGTTTCTTTTTTTGCCGAGCTCTAAAAGCGGTGCAGCGTTACCCAAGATTGAACTGTTCAGGCTTCTCGAGAACTACACCTTGCGGAAGTCCTACCAGCTCAAGGAGAATCAGTTGACGACGCGCATCATTTTTCCGTGTTCCATCGTGCACACACTTGCTTTTGCCTCGTACCTGGCCGTCAACTCAAGTTCGTATACGTTCGTCGGCGTACCGCAGCCGATTCTCGACGGCACCGAATTGGTACCTTTTGATGGCGGCACCAACAGTAGTCCGGGGGTTTCCGCAATGGCATTTCATTTAGGTAATGGGAGTGTACATGTACCTCACACTGGCATTCTTCTTCTGGATTCGACGCCGCGTTTCGCCAAAGGGATTGGCTATCAAATCGTCTCCGGCAGTGGACGACTACTTCGAGAGCTTCCAGTTGAGCATCGCCTACAAAGGGTTATCGACGAAACCCAAAGCGCGGCCCGTATTGAAAATATTTCACAGACGGGTTGAAATTGTTTCGAAAGCTTAACGAATTTTGAATTGGACGAATAAAGAATGTTTCGCGACACTGTGTGAAATGTGACTTCAGTTCTGATTTCATCAGGTGTTGACAACATGGGTACTTTTCGTAGTTCGTACATACGTTACTACACGGACTCAGTCATAGATGCGACGGGCTCTTTCTCGCAACCCCTTCAAAAAGTAGCGAGCCCGGTGTGACCAATCGGGGGTTTACGACATGCGCATTCTTAACGACTGCGTCGTCAAAGGCGGCACTGGAACACACCGTAATTGTCCCGGGAACGTACTAACTTGTTCATGCGATGAGCAGGCAATGCTAGACGTTCATGGGATGAGAGGGTCGGCACGTGAGTACCCACCCTCTTTCCAAAAGATCCGTTTGCAAAGTTCTGGGGTTCAAAAGAACATGTTAAGCGGCCTCTGCGCGTGCTGACGACTCCCAGGACGCGGCCAGTTCCGCAACTGTAATCGGTGGCGCAGAAGGTAAGACCGGCTTCACAATGAAAAACGTACGACGAGCAACGAAAAAATTGTCTTTTGCGTGCATCAAATAGCCGCCGAACACGTGTCTAGCGTGCTCCAAGTCGCTTCGAGCACCGTGCGAAGTGTTCTTGGCTGCAAACAAATTTCTTTGCGTCGAAATGGCGCATATCTAAACAGCATGAACAATAACTATGGCCGGCCTAACAGAAGACCTTCAAGTGATTGCGTGCCAATGCTACGTTCATAACAGAAGCCTGCGACATTCCGGTGTCATATACGGCTGCTAACAAACACGTGACGCCACCAAAACATGCCAACTTGTCTATAATCAACTAAACTTTCTTTACCAAAATAATTTCTTTACCAAAGGGCCCCCTTACCCTAGCGGCGTCCTTGGATAGGGTGCTGAGAGTGCCCCCGCGCCCGCCGCACCCTCCGCTAAGCGCCAATGAAAGAGAACTTTTCCTAGTTTGGCCAAAATTATAGTAAAGCTGCTTGCTTTGCCTGCGGCGGTATTTAGGATGTGTTCCCCATATCTTGGACTGTGTCATTTTTAGCAAAGATTTTTTACGGCAGACAATTCGTGGTTCCCAACTGTCTTTACGCGTCATATTTTGAAGAAAATCGGTTCAAGCAGGTCTTGTCATACCATAAAGGGCCGCATTGGCCCTGCTCATTGCCCTGATCCACCGTTTATGGTTCTGCGGAATTACACCTTGCGGAAGTCCTATCAGCTCAACGATAATCATAATCAACTGACAATGCGCATCATATTTCCGAGTTCCGTCATCCACACGCTGTCCTTCGCCGTGTGCATGGCCTTCAACGCCAGTGCGTACTTGTTTGTCGATATTTCAGAGCCCTATGCGGAAACGGTTTACGACAGCACCGAACTGGTACGGTTTTCGGCGCCAGTGTTTTGTTGGCGGCGCCGACAGCCGTCAGTAACCTTTGCAATGACCTTTCGTTTTAGGTAATGGGAGCGTACACCTATGTTACATTGATATTTTTCTTCTACATGTTTCGTCGCCGCGTTTCGCTGGGATTTGCTACTAAATCGCCTCAGGCAGTTGACGACTACTTCCACAGCTTCCGGCTGAGCATTGCCTACAGTGACGTGTCGACAAAAGCAAAGCGAAGACCGGCTTGAAAATCCTTCAAGGACGGGTTGCGGTTGCTTCGTCGTGATTTTTTCGTCGTGATCCGTCGATCTTCGGCGGACTACGCCAACGTTAGCGTCATTATCCGCGACAAGAATTGGATCCAGTTGTGATGTGCTGAGCTGTTGTACTGAGTACTGCGAATACTTAGCTGCAGAGACATGGGTACGAACGTAAAATTAAATGTCTTTTTTTCAAAAGCGACGAAATTCCAAGATATAGGTATGTACTGAAAAACACGTGATTGGCGAACCGACAGCGGGAATAGTTTACGCTTGCCTGGTGATTGTTAGCGTCCATGCGCTTTGGCGTAGGTTCACCCGTCCCATGAATACCAAGACTCAGTACAATGTTGTACGATTCCTCACAACAACATGGTTAGATTGTCATAAGCATTGGGTCGCGTGGTCGCTATATGTGAAGCCGGTACTCGGACGTACTAGTTAATCTTATGATACATGGCGCGTAAACATATAATAATTGTGGGCGTAAACACTTAAGTGTTGTCCTGTGGCGCAAGCTTAAAAGACGCTTGTGTCCACCTAATGATGAATCCTAACTCGGTAAATCTCGTCAACAGTCGTGGACACAATAGATAGGTTTATCCGGCAAGCATAACCAGAGTTAGGCACTTGTTTCCACGGACATGGACCAGCAGGCTGTAGTTTCGGTCCTCCGCCCCAACAAGAGCATCACCGGCGTTCAAAACACGAGCATGTGTCTTGCACAGTCAGAAGTAACAAGGTTGGACTCGAGATCGCATAATGTTTGTAGCACTGTGACTCTGCACGTGACGCCAACACGGACTTGCGGCCTTATACTGCGGCGATGCAGCTATGCATCCTATGTGCGTCCGTTTCTTTGTAAAGGTCCAAAAGCGGCGCAATTGGCGAAATACCTCGACATCAAGCTGTTTAGGCTTCTGAGAAATTGCACCTTGCGAATACCTACAAGCTTAAAGAGAATCAGCTGAGAACGCGGACCATATTACCAAGTTCCATTGTGCACACGCTGGCCTTCGCCTGGTGCCTGGCCGTCAAGTGTGCGTAAAAAGGCAAAGCGCGTCCAATCTTGAAAATCTTACGGACTGGTTAAAATTTTTTCGTGAAATTCCTATTCTCCTTTTGGTATGAAAGATATGCTTCGTGTAAATAAATGATGACGAAGACAATTTTCGAAAGACCCATTTGCCAAGTGATGTGGGTCTGAAAAAGGATGCCGACCAGGCGCTGCAGACGATAGGCGACCCCGTGGATGTTGGACAGTTAGTGACCCTTGCCGATGACGCCAAAAGGTAAGGGTGGTTGCATAATGAAAAAAGAAACAGCGAGCAACGAACAATCCCCTTCTCGTGTGCATGAAATTATCCGAGGATAATTTTCTGGCGATCGTCGGGAGCAAAGTGTTCGTAGCGTCGAAGAACGCCCGTTACGTCGATTTGTGCCCGGCACAATTTGTGGCCGGCCAAACAAAAGACCTTCACATGGCAATTTCAATTTCAGCCAATGTTGTTTTAAAACAGAAGGCCTGCGGCGACCTGGCAGCACGCACTGCTGCCCAAAAAGGTGTGCGGCTTTCTACGCGCATCCTTTCCACCTGACTTTTCGGTAAGGGAACGTCGAGAAATTATGTTAACCAACAAAACACTTTTTTTACCCCCCCCCCCNGGATCGGAAACCCCAGAAACCCGTCGACAGCGGCGTAACTCGGCAGGCCTCACGTACGATGAACCGCCAGACGGGCATGGGCCAGGACCACTTTGTGGAAACGCTAAGTCGGCATTCCCGAACAAACGCCAAATTTCGGATTCGGAGGTTAGTGGAAAAAGAACGGCCCACACATAAGCCCATAAATTACGAGATTGCCACGTTTAACATTCTAAATCGCGTTTGAAAATGCCTATGTAGTCCTTTTTTTCCAGGGAGGTTACGTCTCTTGCCCTAAAGAACATGGATCAGTGCGAGACCCCGGAGCAGCTACTGGTGGGGGCATTCGCTCGATGCATCCGGGAAGCGTACGCCAAGCATGCTGACATCGTAAAGTATGGGGTCACGGTGGACAGCATTCACCTGAACTACCCCATAGAAATTCCGTACAGTATAGGAATCTGGCCGTATCTTAAGAGATGGAGGTACATTAGGGACTTTTTTGCAGGACCAAATGGCAAAATTCGCCAGGGACTCTGCTCAACGAGTTCACGCGATTTTCTCAGTCAAAGCAGACGGCAAACCTTTACGGGGCCCCCGTCAAGATCACGGCGACGGCGCTATGCCACAGAAGTGGCAGTGGGCGGACGACAAAAGGAGCCGTTAACCACAACGTCAACGAAAAAAAGCTTGATTAAGGTGGGCAAATTTGACATTTAATAAAAAATTAAAAAAGTGTGCAAAAAATCCATAATATTGTAAATTGTAAAATGCAAATTTTTAACTGTGCAAAAGAAGGAAAAAAATGTCTAAAATTAGAAAAATGAACAAATTATCCGGCATTTAAAAACTTTCCGGCAACGCTAAATATGAAGACAAATATACATTGTAAATTACGCGTAAAATTCTTATAAATTACTGTGATTGGTATTAACTCAACGTAGCCGTCGCTACGTTGAATGAATACCGTCGCTACTTTTGCACACTTTTTTAATTTTTTATTAAATGTTCGTTAACTTCGTTAACTTAACTCAACGTCCACGTAGCCGTCGACGATCACGCCGAGGAGTTGCCCACGGAAACCGAGCATCGTATTTTGCAGCGAGACTGGCTTGCCAGGCATCGCAGCGTCGCGCCACTGGTTGACAACGTCCGTTTTGAGGTGGCATTCGCCGTTGCCGTCGTCCTCGAACTGCTGGAGCTTCACCTCGTCCGCCCATGCCTCTTCACGAGCACTGTAAGCGGTCAGGGGTTGGTACAAGAACACCGGGTTCACCTGATAAATTTGGCTTCAGCAAAATAAGTCAACGACGACGACACTTTTACTCCAGTAGTATAGTCAATATATTCGTAGAAAACTTTGTAGCACTTACACGCGCAATGACGTTCATCAGCAGGCAGAAGTCGAGGCTCCAGCCGTGGTTTAGTGCGCTGGCGTTCAGCACCTTCGCGTCGATAGCGTTCGCGTACATATCAAGTGCATATTTCCGAAAGTTATTACGGTCCTCTTCGCTCGGTGCATCATGAAGGAAGATGAGTTCGGTCTTCTGGAAACCGAAGGCGTAGGCCTCTGCCTTCTTGAGGAACGGCTATGCGTATGCATACTTTGGTGGTCCAGCGTGCAGGTTGAGCTAAAGGTTATTATTGCGCTTGAGGCTTCTATCGAACTTACTTTTTCCGCCACGTTCTGTGGGACCTGAACCGGTTGTCCTCCTCGAAGGAACCCTGTGAGTACCAAGATCGTCGTCGACATGGGGTCTTGCCATCCCTGTCGAGCAGCCGCCACGAGTTTGTCGTGCAGCTGGAGGTATCCCTGCAGTCCCCGCTGGATGTGACGGCATACGAATTCGATGTCCGCCTAAACATTTTGTCAGACTTGTACGGAACGAAAACTAACTGCTTTTTCGGCAATTATCGGACTACCTCTTCGTTGTTACTTTAGCTAGAGCCCGTCGGTTTTTTCGGCCCGGATCGGCGAAAGCGGTTATCGTCAGGCTCATATTCGAGGTACTCGTACTCCTTGCTGTCGATGAGCTCACCCAAGCACAGGAACAGCCTTCGAGAAATTCCTGCTTCGAACTCACTGTAGTACTTCCAGTCGCATAACGGTCGGGGCTTCGTGTTGGACTTGCTAAAGGGAACTTGTCGGGAGACCTTCAGCGGAGTGAAATTCAAGTCGTAGGCCTCTGCAGGCTGCCGCTGTTCCGGCTGGAGGGTCTGATGCCCCTTGAGGTAATTGGTACCCTGGGCTTCTCGCCGATATTTGTCCCAGACGACGCCGAAACCGCACTCATGCCAGTTGTCGATTTCCTTACACAGCGAGACGCGGATTGCGTATGCCTCCTTGTCTTCGTCGTTCAATGGGTCGTTCGCAAGCGCTGCAGCTTTGAAGCTTCTGCCGCCGGGATCGCCGAACAACTTGCAGATCGTATCCGGTAAGTAGCGGCCCCCGCTTAGCTTGGGCACTAGCATGAGAATGTTCTTCAGGTGGTCGTAGAGGACGGACTTCATGAGTCGTTCGTTGAGTGCGTGGACACGCGTACCGTCCATGTAGAGGCCGCCCTTCACGTTTGCGCGGTGCACCTACAATACATGGCTTGTAAGCTGTCAGCTTTACAAAACTCATTCTAACCATCTTCCAGTGAATGTTTAGCGACTCCACGACATCGAAGCAGAGCATGCACAAGACCAAAGTCGTAGGTTCCAGTCTGCCAACGTGTCCAGGATCGACCTCCGTAGCTGGATTGTAGTCCAAGCGCCCTCCCCGCACTGCATTCTGGAACAAGTCGCCGACGGTCTAGATGCCGCTGCCCTTTATGATGAACCGGGCAGGCGACAGGTCCCAAAGGTAGCTCCCGATGCGCTCGTCAATCTCGCAAAAGTCCTTCGGGTGCGTCGCCGGCAGGACGCGTCTGAACTGGCGTCGTTAAAGCGCACTTGCACCCTTTTTGCGGGTGAGGACATTGATAACGCTTACTTGGTCTTTTTCGGCTCGACCTTTTTCACGAAGGCTGAGTCCGCCATGGCTCCACTCGGAAGTGCAACAATACGTCTGCCGGCGGCGAAGAATCGGATGGTAACTTTGGTCTGTCCTTTGGTCGAAGCTGCTGACTCAACTGCTCGATGGGCTGCTGGCCCTCGAGCAAACGCCCTGCGTGTCCGAACGGTGCGAGCTTGTAGTAGCCTACGTTCTTCACTTCGACGAACTTTTTCCACTTAGACTTAGAGTCCCGTCCGCCAGTCGTGCCCGCCTCCAGGCCCTGCTGCTGCCGCTCGTCCTGCCCGTCGTCCTGCTCGGCCACGTCCTCCTTACCGTCAGCGTCTGTTGCGGCAACGCTGAATCGGAGTTCCGAGACACCCCTGGTAGGTAACGAAATCCGCAGGGAACCCGAATCGTCGTCTGGTCGCTTTCGGTTTTTATAGCTGCTGCGGACACCGCGAGTAGATTAACAAACCGAAAATATTAGAAATACGTTATTACTGCTTGGATGTGAACAAGGAAGTTTTGGGGCACAGGGTGGGGCACAAGTCGATAATCCTAACAACAAGTGATGCAATCCAGCAACAGTAATTATCCAGTCGAGACTCTTAGCGTTATGTTCTCAAACAAACGTTAGGGGATCAATTGAAGAAAAGAATCGAGAAACCATCGGCCCTAACATGAATACGGCTGGGCAGCGGCCGCCGACTCTATCGAGAAACGAACAATGACCTGACAAATGACAAATTTGACCTGCAAAGTGGGCTTTCCCATAATTTTTACGGTCAGCACTAATGCCTACCTCATGTAGGTACCACTCCTTGTCCGGATCGGGACGGGTATGCTGCGAGCACTCAAAATCAGTGCTCGTACGGATGGTCCCTTGCTTTGGGATTAACCGGCAGGATGTAGCAGGGCTGCTCGGCACGGTGACAGGTGCAGCGCCTCGAACAGAACCTTTGACCACATTCGTGTTTCTTGTTCGGTGAAAGCCTTTCCGTCGCGCTTTTTTTGCAGACGTGAAATCGCGCAAACATCCTGCCCTGATGCCGCTCGTAACACTCACGGCTCACGAAGACGCCGTTGCAGTCGCTGCACTCAATTCGAAGGCCGCCACGACACGGGAACTCGGAGCCACGGTGAAGTCCCGGGAAGTCCTCAAGCAGCTTTTCCGCAAGCTCCGTCATCGTGGGCACTAGGCTTTGGGGTCCCTGTGCGCGTTTCCGAGTGCCCCGTCTCTGAATTTTCCGAAATTGGTCCGAAGTGTCAACGCCCGGCTCGTTCAGCGTGGCGTGAACGCGGGAGAGCTCCAGGGCATACAGCATGCAGTAGCCGTCGTCGGGATTAACCACCTGGTTTTTTGAGTTAATACCAATCTCAGTAATTTATATGAATTTTACGCGTAATTTTCTTACAATGTATATTTGTCTTCATATTTAGCGTTGCCGGAATTTTTTTAAATGCCGGATACTTTGTTCATTTTTCTAATTCTAGACATTTTTTTCCTTCTTTTGCACAGTTAAAAATTTGCATTTTACAATTTACAACATTATGGATTTTTTTGCACACTTTTTTAATTTTTTATTAAATGTCAAATTTGCCCACCTTAATCAAGCTTTTTTTCGTTGACGTTGTGGTTAACGGCTCCTTTTGTCGTCCGCCCACTGCCACTTCTGTGGCATAGCGCCGTCGCCGTGATCTTGACGGGGGCCCCGTAAAGGTTTGCCGTCTGCTTTGACTGAGAAAATCGCGTGAACTCGTTGAGCAGAGTCCCTGGCGAATTTTGCCATTTGGTCCTGCAAAAAAGTCCCTAATGTACCTCCATCTCTTAAGATACGGCCAGATTCCTATACTGTACGGAATTTCTATGGGGTAGTTCAGGTGAATGCTGTCCACCGTGACCCCATACTTTACGATGTCAGCATGCTTGGCGTACGCTTCCCGGATGCATCGAGCGAATGCCCCCACCAGTAGCTGCTCCGGGGTCTCGCACTGATCCATGTTCTTTAGGGCAAGAGACGTAACCTCCCTGGAAAAAGGGACTACATAGGCATTTTCAAACGCGATTTAGAATGTTAAACGTGGCAATCTCGTAATTTATGGGCTTATGTGTGGGCCGTTCTTTTTCCACTAACCTCCGAATCCGAAATTTGGCGTTTGTTCGGGAATGCCGACTTAGCGTTTCCACAAAGTGGTCCTGGCCCATGCCCGTCTGGCGGTTCATCGTACGTGAGGCCTGCCGAGTTACGCCGCTGTCGACGGGTTTCCGGGGTTTCCGATCCCGAAAACTTGCGCTTTCGTGGACCGGGAGACATTGACCTGTGCCGCTTTGGTCGTTGCAGCGGTGCGGCTAGCAGCTGATCCCTTGTAGGTGGAGGGGGAGATGGTTTCCGAAGGTTTCTGTTCCGTTTCCAGTCCGTAAGTTGGTCCGCTTCCATTTGGGTCGTTTGAAGAATCTAGTCGTTTGGGCCATGTTGCTCGAATTTTTGTGTGTTGAATGATCTTTTTTTCTCATGTTTAACCTCGCCATCAATTTTGCTAATCCCGCCCCCTTTGATCCCGTCATTTTGCCGCCCATGATCACCCTGCAATTTGGCCCTGACGGATAGACACTTGTACCATGTAGCCACGCGGTTTAACGTTTTGTGCCGGGCTCCGCCCATATGTGTGCTTCGTTCTTCCGCGGCGGAGCAACCACCACTCCGTTCTGACCCGAGCCAAACACCGGCCGCTCGTAACGGTTGCTCCGCTAGCCCTTGGTCTTGCCTTGGACAGCGAAATAAAGTCTTCTACCACAAGACCCACCGCCTCAGGGCTCAACACTTAAGGTTCTAGACTGAGCAATATGGTATATGGTAGCAGCAAGCGAGCTATACGCCACGCGTAAGCCGTATAGAGAAGCATAAGTTCAGCTCTCCGCAAAAGAGGAATTCCGAACCTCTCTGGTCTTATAAGTCGTTTTGACGGAACCGAGTAAGGTCGCACTAGAAGTGGCTTCCAAGGACCATTCGTGCTTGATCGTTTGTGGATTCTCAAGATGACGAGTAAAAGAACTAGATACGGCGGAGGATGGGATTACGAAACGGTCCAGTCAGAAAGATGTTCCGCAGAATGCGTGAACCCAGACAGCCAATGGATCCAGTGCAATGGCTGTGACGAGTGGCAGCACGTCAAGTGCATCGGATTGACCGTCGAGAAAGCTGAAGCACTGCCAGAATACTATTGCCGCAAATGCAAAAAGTCGCTTAAGACGCCTACCGAGAAAATTCCGAGCCGACGCGCCAAAATTTCCCGCGCACCAAAAGAAGTCGTTTAGAGAGCCGGAAACGGCGGAACGCGCAGAAAGTTACGCGAGTACGGACGGCGAGAGCGACGACGATTTCTTCGGCTTGGAGCCTCTGATGCAGAGCTCACCGAAAGTCAACAAAACAAAACAGCGATGCCCCTGCGGCGAAGACCGTACCAAGCAAGTTTGCGTTAAGTGCTACGAATGCACTCAAGTTTTTCACGCGGATTGCGTTGGTATTAGTTCTGATAGCATTCCATCTCAGTTCACATGCGACGAATGCGAGAATCGTTTCGTGCAGCAAGAGCGCGATGAACTCTTCGCTAGGCTCGAAGCTCTGCGCGAGAATCACGACCAAAAATCTTTGCTTGACATGAACGAGACGGAACTCGAGTATGCGCAGTTCGAAAAAAAGTTGACGGGCAGGGAAACATTCAATTTCTCTGCGGATACGGACGATGTTTTCCAAGATGATACGGGCGCAAACGCATTCCGCACGTCTTCTCCTTTGTCTGCCAGACCGATGCCGGCACCACGAAAGTAAATTTTACGCAAAAAGAACGATGCGGAACAGCATACCAAACAACGCATTGATGCGTATTCGAAACCGACGACAGAGGCAAAGTCAAATAGTTTTCCTTTGAACGAAAACCAAACAGGACATGCGATTTCACGGCAAAAGTCAAAGTCAGATTACGAAAGCGTTGCTGGGAAGCAACCACGGTTCGAAAGAGGGGAACCAGCCAAAGGAAATGTGGTCGATAGGAATACAGACAAAGAAGCTGCCCATACAGTATCGGGGCACGCAGGAAAAAGGAGGGTCGGTTTTACCGATCGGGTAGATGAAAGGCGAATGAAGGTCCATTCGAGCCGTGCGGGAGCCGGACTAAATTCTGACCTGCGCCATTCGATGCTGTCGAGCCAGCGAAGAGGTGACCGAGTTTCGTCCTCTTACGAACCTTTGCTTTGCGAGTTCGAAGGAGTCGTTTTGGACAAGCACTTGGAAGAGACCCTTGATTACTTGCGGAGCTTAGAGCACGAGAGAGAAGCGACTCGGATGCGTGCGCTTTCTCTTGCGAAGGAACGTGAACGGATCCGAAGTGATCAAGCTTTCAGGTCGCACCCGCAAAATGCAGTTACAGCCAGCCCTCGAATCATGGGAACGCGCTAGATTTAAGGAACAGACTTCAAGAGTGAGTAGCGTGCACCAAATGCGTACACCGCAGTTTTACGAAACCGATTCTGAGGAAGCTTTTTCAGATTCTGCTGACATGCAGAAGCGTGTTCCTCGTGTTCGTATTGCTAGCGTGCCGTCGCGTAGTGTTTATACCGGTCCAACTATCACTGAGGCAGACAGTACGAATTCTAGACGCTCAATGCCGGAATCAGTGGAACAGCAAGTCAACGCGCTCAACCTGAATTCGTCGAAGGGATCTAAACAGCAGGACACCGAAAAGTACTCGAAGGGACCGCCGCCACCGAAACCGACCGATCCGAACATGGAAATCGGTAAGGCAGTCTTAAGCCTAGCTGAACAAATGGCCCACCTCCATGCCGCAAACAGGTATACCGCGGGACTGGCAACCATTAGAGTCCTTAACGGTACAGGGGGCCCCGAGGGAATCCGCCGTTATTTTCGACAGTTCGACATGCTGACTCGTGATTGGACTTCGGTTGAAAGTTTGGACGCGCTTAGCGTGAAGCTAGAGGGTAAAGCGTTCTTAGTCCTTTCAAGTATGCCTTCCGGGACAGAGTCTGGTTACGATGCTGTAAAAGCTGAGTTTCTGGAGCGGCTGGCGAATGAGGAGCCAAAGCGAGTGAGGCGTCTGGGTGACCTGATGTCCGGGAAGCCGAGAAAACCGGGTGAACCTATTTCCGCGTTCGGCGAGCGAGTCTTACAGCTTGTGCTTGATGCATGCGACGCGGACTGCCCTTCTAGCCAGGTTGACGAGCTGTGTAAAGCATACTTCGTTAACTGGATTAATGCTTAATCCTAACCGCATGCCGCTGCGGTACCAGGGACAGTTTCCGCCTCCGAGAAATAATTTTGCCTCCGCGCGCGCGCCTGCGACAGTGGCGAACAATACTGTCGACGCTAATGAAGCGAGTGTGACAAACGTTGATCAGAATGTCACGGCGGCTGCCGCTGAGCAGGACGAGGATCAGGCCATGATGCAAATGTGGCAGTCAATGCCCGACACATACTTTGATCCGCTCCAAGAAAGTGCAAGTGACTATCCACGCCGCAGGCGGCGCCGCCAAAGGAAATCGAGTGTGTTTGACCCTCCCGCCACCTCTGTTATGCTAAGCGCAACGAGACCGGTAAACGCGGAAAATGCGCGCGCATCCGCGACGGTTGCGACGCTAACGGCGCAAGCTAAACCACGGTCTCTGGGTTCGACGTGCGTTGCTATTGTGCCTATTCGAGGAATGCCCTGTGAAGCACTCGTCGATACGGGTTCGAGAATTTCGCTGGTTGAGGCAGGGTATTTAAAAGGCCTTTTGCTCAAATCGGGCGCTAAGCTTGAAGAAACGAAGACACATAAGTCCGACATCCCGGTAATCACTTGCGCGAACAGAAGTACACTCTCGGCTGCGGCGGCTATGACTGCTGAACTAGCATACGGAGGGCACTATGCGAGTGTTGAGTTGCAAGTTGCGACTGAGAAACTCGCATTTCCACTAATTCTCGGAACTAATTGTCTCTCTGAATTAGGGTTCCAGCTAAAACCAATATCCACACAGGTGAAGAACTTCTTTCATCTGCCGGCCGCGAAAACGAGAGCGACGACTGCGCTACGCTTCCCGCTGTTGACGTGTGTGCTACAGATAGTGTGATAATACCGCCGTATGGTTCGGCCGTTATCCAGGCCCGAATTTGCTCGGACGTTTGCAGTAACACTTACTGTATCAGCCCATGCGTCAAATCGGCAGCGCGCAGCGACGCGCTAGTAAAAACGGAAATCGGCGACACCTGTTTTTGGCTCACAAACAATGATGCGTCCCCGATCGACATAGAGAAGGGCCAAGTTGTGGGTAAAGCAGAAGTCGTCGTCGAAGTTTATACTAGTTCTGACATCCTCGCGGCGGACGTGCTAGAAGAGCTGATTGCACAAAGCAGCTCCATTGCTTTATGCGCATTCGGAGAGCCAGCCGCACGCCCGCACGCTTCCACTCGCGAGGAGCGCATGAGTCGTCTTGTGAAAATGGTTATGGGAGAAAAAGTGGAGTTAACTCAACCACAGTTAGCGTAACTCTATGAGCTTTTTGCGGAATTCTTGAGCGTATTCGCGTTTGACGATAGCGAGCTAGGTCAGACGGGTCTTATAATGCATAAGATCGAGCTCCTGGACAACAGGCCAGTCCGGTTGCCTGAGAGACCTCTGCCGTACGCGCTCAGAGAAAAGGTCGCGGCCATGATTCGGGACTATCTAGAGCGCAATGTGACTCGCCCGTCATCCAGTAGCTACTCGAGCCCGGTCGTCCTTGTAAGAAAAAAATCGGACGGTCATTCTGAGCCGCAAATAAGGTTTTGTGTCGATTACAGATTACTAAATTCGCGGACCAGCAAATTTGCGGGTCCGCTACCAAATATCGACTACCCGTTGTTGACCATGGGCCCGAAAAAGTTCTTCACCAGCCTGGACATGCTAAGCTCGTATTGTCTAATTAAGCTCGATGAGGCGTCCAAGCCGTTAACTGCGTTTCCTGCTCTCGACAAGTTGTACGAATTTAATGTTATGAGCTTCGGGTTGACAAATGCTCCGGGCACATTTCAACAGTTCGTGCAGCGAGTTTTCGATGGTGTGACCAACGACTTCGTGTATGTATTTCTCGACGATATTCTGATAGTGTCCTCCACCTGGGAGGAGCACATTGCTCATCTGCGAGAAGTATTTACGCGCTTGCGAGCCGCATGCCTCCAACTGAAGCCACAGAAGTGGCGATTTGCGGTCAGAGAGGCCAAATACCTAGGTCACATCTTGTCGCACGAGGGACTCAAAATGAACCCACAAAAAGTAGCGCCCATGGCCAAATTTCCGCATCCGAAAAATGTGCGTGAAGTGCAAAGTTCCCGAGGACTCGTAGGTCACTATCGCAAGTTCGTCAAAGGCTTCGCATTAATTTGCCGCCCGCTAGACGTATTAACGAAGAAAGGCGTTGAGTTTGAATGGTAAACCAGCCAAGAAAATGCATTCATTGAACTGAAACGTTTGGTGTGCGAGGAGGTCACTCTGCAGTTCCCGGATTTCAAAGCAGCGAAAGAGGACCCGCAACGGCCGCTAGTCTTGCAAACGGACGCGTGCAAGGAAGGTGTGGCAGGCATCCTTTGTCAGCGAGACGAACGCGGTGCGCTGAGGCCAGTTCATTTTGTCTCCCGCACAACTAAGCACGCGGAAAAAACTACGGCGTCACCGAACTGGAGGCTCTGAGCGTTAAGTATTGCTTTACTAAGCTAGCGCCATATTTGATAGGACTCCCCGTAGTGGTTGAGACCGATCACTCGGCTCTTGTTTCCATGTTTACCAAACCGAAAGAGTGTGGAAACAGTCGGATCGACAAGTGGGCAATGCAGTTAATGTCGCGCTTTGACTTTAAAGTTGTCTCTAAGCCCTGAAAGACGAATGCCGCAGCAGATGCGCTGAGCCGCTCGGTTGCAGCGCAAGGCGTAATTGTGGTTGCCGTGACGACGCGCCGCATGGCGAGAGAGAGCGCACGTGGAAGTTCAGAAAGGCTACCGCCCATTAAGGAGGTAAAAGGAAACAGCTCGCACGTGGAACATCTGACAGCAGAACCTCGAGCGGGTTTCGAGGGCGAAACTCTTGTCGAGCCGGAAGAGGAGAAGGAGGAGAAATCCTGGAGTGAATGTCTCGGGAGCTGCGAACTAGCAGGTGTTTATGTTTTTCTCGGAAAGCGTGAACTGCCGAAATGTCCTGACGCGCTGCAAGCTATTCTGCGCAAGGCCGAAAACTTTGCACTAGTAGAGGGAAAACTGCATTACGTTGAGGCTGAAACTGCCGAATTGCGTCTCTTCGTGCCTGAGCCATACCGTCGCAAGCTGTTCGATGAACGTCATAATGGAACGTTTGCTGCGCACGCCTGCGGTGCCAAAATTTTCTGCATGCTCAGAAAGCAATATTGGTGGCCGGGGATGCGCAGTGACTGTGAAAAGTGGGCTCGCTCCTGCCAAGTCTGTGTGTTTACTAGAAAGCCACGTAACAATGTGCCGCCACTCCAACCGATTGAAAGTAGAGCGCCGTGGGAAGTGCTTTGCATTGACCTCCTGCAGCTACCACTTGCGACCAGCGGCCATAAGTATGCATTAATCTGCACCGACCACTTTTCCAAGTACGCAGTCACCTGCCCGCTGTTCGAGAAAACGGCGGAAAGCATAGCGGAAGCGTTGATGCATAAAGTGTTTCTCATCTATGGAGCTAGTCAGCGGCTGCATTCCGATTTGGGCGGTGAATTCGTGAACAAAATACTCAGCGAGCTAGTCACGACTTTCAAAATGGGCCAGACTACGACAGCCGGTTACAACCCGAGGTGTAACGGCTTGGCGGAGCGCATGGGAAGGCAAATTATTAAAATGCTTTCTCAAGACAGTTCCGATTCCTCAGTGCTGGCAAGAAAGGTTAGACTTTGTTACGTTCGCCTACAACGTATGTCCGCAGCAGGAAACGTGGGAGAATCCGTATTTTCTTCTTTTTGCGAGAGACGTGTATTTTCCTAGCGAAGTGACTGAGGCACTAGTATTTTCGCCATATGGAGTGGATCTCGATGATTTCCGCTCGATTATGTTGCAAAATATTGGAAACGCAGTGCGGAACGTGCAGTCCGCCCTCGATAAGTCGCGACAGCGTGCTAAAACGTACTATGACAACCGCAACAAGACAAACCCGGATAAGTACCGAGTGGGCCAGCGAGTTATGGTTTATGATCCGTCCGTACCAAACACGGTGGCCAATAAACTGAACTGGAGGTATTTTGGTCCTTTCCGCATTACGGAAATAGCAAACAATAATGCCAAAGTCTACCCGCTGGACAAACCTCATTCCGAGCCGCAACTAGTCCCTTTAGATAGGTTGTGTCCGATCCCGGCCGAAGTCCCTCCGATATCATATGCCCGGAAACCGAATAGGACCAAAATAATGTCGGCTTGCATCAACGTTCTTATTTCAGTCACTACCGTCGAGCTGAACGTCGCCGCGGTGCGTGAGGAACTCCCGCTTCATCCGTATGTCGAGTCGGAGGAGAAGGACCGCTTCGTCTCGAAGGAGAAAGACGTCGTCATCTTCACGGCATTCGAGGCCAACGGTCTCGGCCCGTTCTACGAGTGCGGCGGGCGCGGTAAATGCAGCGCCAACTGCAACGACGTCATGCTCTCGGACGTCGTCTCAGCTCTCTCGGACGGCTCCGCAAAGTCCGTAAAAGTGCCGACTCTCGGCCACCAGATCTACCTGGCCGCGCTGAGCCGCCGCTTCGACGGAGCCGACCTCGAGGAGAAGGTCAAGGCCGTGCTTAAGTGTCCAGCCGCCGACCTCGCAAAGACCATCGGCAGCATCTGCGCCGGGTGCCGCGGTCCCGGAAATTACGCACGAGATCATCCTCGGCCAGGCGCGCATCCGCCATCAGCGTTGCGACCGCGTCGGGGCAGCTCTCATTCAGTCCGCCGGTCTCCCGCTGAAGATGGTCGGTGCCACCGCGGCCGACCACCCGCTTTTCTCTGAGCTCACATTCGCCAAAAGTCGCCTGATCCACGCGGGCGTCGGTGATAACCTCATGGGAGAGGTGTGGGAAGAAGTTCGTCACGGAGCCGGCAAGCCCTTGGTAGCCAGCCCGTTTATTGCACTTGCCCCTCCTGGGGACAAGGCCCTTGCCCGCGGTCAGCACGTGATAGTCGAGGACGCTGCTGATCTCCTCGCAGCCAACTTCTACCTGCAGCAGCACGCATTCTCCGGTGCTGCCCAGCTCATCGTCCTCGTCCTGCCACCGACGACGCCGCAGTGCCCCGCTCGCTTGGACGCCCTCCTCGCCACCGTCCGCTCCTACGCCCACGTGCAGCTCTTCATCGTGCCGCCGCCGCCGTCGCCCTCGTACCGCGCCGTTGCGCTGAAGCTCCTCGCTGCGCCCGACCAGCCGCACCTTCGCGCCACCGACCTCGGCCGCAGCATCTTTGAGATCGGCTTTTTCGGCCGTCTCCCCGACCGCCGCTTCGTCGAAAAGTCAGGAAAGTGGTCCGACTCCGGTCGCACCCTCCTGCGACAGCATCTCCTGGAGGTGTCTGCACTGCGCACTCTGAAGTTTTACCAGCGGCCGGCCCCGCCGCAGCCGCCGCCGCCGGCAGTTCGCTCGCAGGTCTTCAAGGTCGTCGCGCCGCCGCAGCAGCGCCGCCCGGATGAATCGCGCAAGCGCCAGTTCCAGCAGGAACCGCCGAAGGCCGCCTACTACGCCAAGCAGCCGCGCAAGCAGTGAGCGCTGCCGTCATCCTTATGTAACCTGTGCCACATCGTTTTAAAGTTATCGTTACCTAAAGTGTGTGGAACCACTTTTCTCGTTGCCCGACCATGTACTATGTAGCCACGCGGTTTAACGTTTTGTGCCGGGCTCCGCCCATATGTGTGCTTCGTTCTTCCGCGGCGGAGCAACCACCACTCCGTTCTGACCCGAGCCAAACACCGGCCGCTCGTAACGGTTGCTCCGCTAGCCCTTGGTCTTGCCTTGGACAGCGAAATAAAGTCTTCTACCACAAGATCCACCGCCTCAGGGCTCAATACTTAAGGTTCTAGACTGAGCAATATAGTATACACTTGTCCCTGACAGATCATAGGAATTCGCCGCCAGTTGAGTCACTTCCCTCGGCCCGCACTCTCATAACCCGCAACATTGTCCATTTTGTTTTCATTTTGGGCGAGACATCTCCTCCACAGCTAGCCGCGTGGTCATCGCCGCTCGCCGCCGCTTTTGTTTACGAAATAGCCTGACGGCTTTCGCCGTCAGAGCAAGCAGCGCACCAGGGTCCACTTGCAACGCGCACACGGGGGCGAGGGAAACGCACATGAGCTTCAAAGAGGAAGCCGACAACAATACTAGTACAAATTACAAGCTTTTATGTTATCACACCTAATGCAAGATCTAAGTGTTTGCCGCCATTTAGGCTTTCCGCCATGATTGCGCCATATGTTTATAATGACCACTACTCATGTGATGTGGGTCTGAAAAAGGATGCCGACCAGGCGCTGCAGATGTAGGCGACTCCGTGGATGTTGGACAGTTGGTGACTCTGGCCAAATGACGCAAAACGCAAATTCGGTTGCACCATGGGAAAAACGTACGGCGAGCAACGAGCAAATTTCCTCCCTTGTGCAGTAAATAACCATCGACGAACAATTTTCTAGCTAGCGATCACCGGGACCAAAGTGTTTGTAGCATCGAAGAATGCTTGTTACTTCCATTTTGTGAAAACCCAACGGACTCGAGCCTAAAAAATTTGTGGCCGGCTTAAGAGAAGACCTTCACATGGCTGCGAGCCAATGATGCGTTCATAACGGACGCCCCGCGACAAACCAGCAGCATACACTGCTACGTTGTGTAACGGTAGTTCGCTATTGTGTTGCATTGCTCAATTGTATGAAGCACCATTGTGTGCCGCCCAGTTGCGGTGTACTCCTTTAGCGGACGACGCGAGCATCGTTCCACCTGACTTTTTGGTAAGCACGTGCTCATTCTGGCGTCTTAGTAACGCGGGAGTTGCGTTTGTACTGCATCCGCAACGCCATCAGCCAGTTAAGTTAGACCGCCCTGATAGCCGATGACGCTATGACTTCTGCCGATGATGGCCTCGTTGAGAAAACTTTTGCCGGCTTAAGCGCGCACTGCTCTTCGCTGCGCGCACTCTCGCATTTCGCTTGAAAGGGGTGACAAACGTTTTGCATCAACAGTTCCTCTTTTGCCTTAGTGTAGGCGCAGAGCGCTTTACGTAACTGCTAAAACTGGAAACAATTCGGTTTCGAACAAAATATACAATTTCTAATAGAGGCTTAGTCAAGGAACTTACCCAAGACAACATATACCGACAAGCGCCTAATTTTTTAGAACCCGACTACCTAGTTCACTCCCGATATCCGCGCCCAACGGCGTTACTGAGTCGCCGCATACCGATAGTGCCCACAGGTAAACAGGTGCATTTATTGCATTATGCAGGTGCTATTCAGTGAGGTATACGTTACATTTTTTGGCCGGTACTGGGGAATATGTTACCCAGCGACGACTCACATTTAAGCGCAAGGTTGCGAACAAAGCCGCCATAGTTTCAGCCCGTGACTTTTGGTTAGGCTCCATTCGATCCATGCGCCGGCAGCTATTAGAGTACGACTTAGTCCGTTATATGCAATCCCTATAACCTAAAGCGCCGGTGTGAGTCCGTCCCCAAAAATTTTCGCGGTCGGGAAAAGAATTATATCGTTGGATAGCCCCTAAAACGTTAAGCGCATATGGAAATTCTCAGCCGGATCGGTTGGCCAGAAAAGAAGTTATGCCCGCCCAAAGTTCCAACACGTGCCTTCCTGCCAGGGCTGTGGGATTAAATTTTGAAAACCGAGACCGAGACTAGACCCCCGGAGAGTCTCGGTTTTCGAGACCGAGACCCGCAGCCCTGCTTCCTGGTTCCATGCTATAGCGGTGAAGCCAGCTATGCGCTGCCAGCTGTGCCGGTATGCGCTAGCTATGCCCGCTAGCGCATGATTCCTTTAGCGGTCAAGGAGAAGACTATCTGTCATGACGGGCCGTAAAGGGGCTTTCCTGCATGGAGAACCCGAAAATAACGTCCGTCTTTGCATAGTTGTCATTTAGCGGGGGAGCGTAGGGGGGATCTCCTGCTTTATAGCGAGCCTGCTGTCGTATGCGGGCCCAAAGGAGAATTTTTGTCAGGGCGTGCCTCATTGGCGTCCTGCAGAGAGAATACGAAAATAGCGCCCAGATTAGCTCATTGATACAAGTAATCTCCGATAGCGGCGCCGGCTGCGTGAAGCGCAGCCAAGGCGCTAATTTGTACAATATTTTGACCTCAAACGATTCAGGGTCACGTCGAAGTTAAACTTACTTTTTAATTCCAGCCGGTTTTCAGCGCGCGATGAGCTCAGTACCACTCAGCTGTATGCATGCGCCCTACGAGAGTCCATCACTGGCGGCGGTTCGCCTGGCTGATCTCTTGATGAAGACTTCGTCAATTTTCTTAATCGCGATGAACGTCCCGCGGTTCGGCTGCCGAGCGAAGCCGATTCCGATGCACCCAAACCTAAAGGTGCGCACTTTTTAAGCGTGGGTAGACCTGATTTCCACTGATATAATACCGGGCCTAACGCAGGTGCCCAAGCCGTACGTGTATGATGACAGCGGTAATGGGTGAATAAAATTTGCTCCACGTTTAATTGGCAAACTGTGATTAGAATAATTTGCCCGTGTATTTCCATTCGAACGCATTTCGCAACCGGCCAAGTTTGTGATCATAATCGGAATTTCGATGTCGCCTTTAAACGGAATCCTGAACGTTCAACCGGTTCGTGTCATGTCGCTTAGTGCGAAAAAGATACTGGGCCGAGCCCTAGCTTGAAACATTGTCCTCCAATGCTTTTTTACTATCGCATTTCTCTGATTACGACGCATGGTTGTAGATCCTTTTGCTGAACTTCGTCATAATATACTTGCTGAACATAATTGGGGCGGCTGTGCTATACTTCACCCGAAAAGTATGTTTCTTCTGCGAGCTGCATCTCAAAAAATAAAGTGTGCTTTTAGGTGAGGGTATGGACGGCGGTGAACGGTTGTATTGCGCCGGTTGTTTACTGGGAATGTACTGCCATTAACAGCATCAGATTTCCTGCAACCGTCGGCTTCACATTTGCACATTTCGCTGTGCTTATGGAACGCACCACGGCCGCTTACTATGCGCAGCGATATGAAAATGCCCGAGCTCATCTTTCGTGTTCACTGTCATTGGCAATGGTAAGATCTTGATGGGAGGAGTGTTGGCCAGCTATGTAAGCAGTGGCCAGAAAAGACGTGTGGTTCATAGGCGGTTTTGGTCCATTCCTCTCCTCCTCATGAACTGTTCTGACTTGAAGCAAGATGCTACCACTATGAGCTTCTCAAGGCCTTGTTCAAGCAGCAGTTATACACATCATCATCAACAGAGGGAGCGTCTGAGAACAAGCTCATCCGTTCCTTCGTGTTCGCAAGTCGCTCACTTCGCCTGGCGAGTACTGACAGAACAAAAAATGGAAACGATTTGTTTCAATATTTCCACTAATATCTTGCTGAACACTGCCCCGCTGCCCGTGGAAAGGGGCATGCTCATGGCATCCCACTCTTGAGCGTATGAAGTTCATCGCTGTGTAGCCTGAACTTCTGGGTAAAACCTAGTCTGAACGGAAGGGGAGCGTGGTCGAGTATCCACCGATGAGTTGTGCTAAGTCTTATTCCATCGGCGCCGCACCGACTTTGCTCAGCGACATTGAAGTAAACATATTCGCGTAAACCATGACTCTTTTCAGTGGCTCGCCATTAGTGGCTGGACATACTACGTTTTCTCGGACGATGACCCATCCGTGGTCATTGCCGATTGTTCGGACTGGTTCCCCCCTGCTCAGACGTACAGATGGTCCATGGCACAGTACTTCTGCTTAGCCGCTGACTTAGCTGTTTCGCTCGCAGACTTGGCGTTACGCGTGGTTAACAAACGTCGACAGAGCAGGTGAGTGATGTACGGGACCGAAGCTACAAAACATTAAATACTTTGTGTCAGCAATAGTCAAAATCGTATTTACCAGGTTTCCCTATAAGCCCTGCCGAACCTTTGTTGTGGTTCCATAAAGAGCCGCACTTTACTTGAAGAGCTAGGCTTTAAATTTAGCGGTTTAGGGTTTTGAGGCATTACACCTTGCGGAAGTCGTATCAGCTCAAGGAGAATAAGCTGACGACGCGGATCATATTCCCGTGTTCCATCGTGCACACACTGGCCTTCGCAGTGTATTTGGTCGTCAACGGAAGTGCGTATTTGTTCGTCGACATTTCACAGCCGTATGCGGGAACAATTCTAGACAGCACGGAATTGGTACGTTCCCGTTATGCGGTGCTGAAGAATCCGTGACAGTGGCGACACCGACAGCAGCGGTCAGTACCGTTCCTTTTAGGTAATGGGAGCGTATATCTATGTGACACTGACGTTCTTCTACATGATTCGTCGCCGTGTTTCACTAGGTTTTGCTGTCAATTCGCCTCAAGCGGTTGACGACTACTTCGAAAGCTTCCGGCTGAGCATAGCCTATAAGGATGTACCGACGAAAGGCAGATCTCGACCCGACTGGCATATTTGGCGCGGACGGGCAGGCGTTGTTCCGTCGTGATTTCGGAGATGGATGTCAAAATTTTTTTTTCGTGACAAAATAAAGAGACTATGGACCAAACGTTTGCATGAGCCTAGTTGCAGATTGCGATGATCTTATTCCGAATGCGCAGATTCTCTCTGTCTGTATACCAAGCGGCTAACTTATCCAACTGTGACGGTAGTAGAGTAATTAGCCTTTGACTGGCGGTAATAAGCTTCCATGCGTTGCGGCGCTCATTTACCTATCCGATATCTTCCAGGACCCATTCCTAAGTTCTCAGCTTTCTCACAACAACATGTTGGGCTGGCACGACTAATGGATCTTGTTGGGCGCTGTACCGGAAGCCGGTACTGGGAAGTGCAGTGTAAGGGTAAATTACCTGGCGCGCAAATGCGCTAACTTCGTTGTACATGGCGGAAGTATAAAAAGCTTTCGCGCCCGCATAGAGAATCAAAACAAAATTTTAGAAGGGCCGCTAGCACAAAATAAGTTGTCTGCAAGCTAAATACTATATCTATGGCCATTGTTTTCAAATAAGGACGGGAGTTGGATCCTCCAAGAGACATGAGCAACTTCGTTGCTCGAAAAAATCGTAAGCATTTCCGTGGCACGTCAGTAGTAACGAGTTTAGACTCAAAATCACAAACTGTTTGTTATTGTGTGGTGACTTCGTATAGCTTTTTGAATTAGCTCAGTTATGCGGATCTTACGACTACGCGGAGCGTAGAAGGTGTGGGGGAGGTATTTTTCAGTGACTGAAACCGAGACCAAAACTGCAGGGATACCGGCACCGAGACCGAGACACGCTCATTTTTTAGCTAACGTGTACATACACGGCTTTTAGCGCGATCTGTGCACGCACTTTTTGTAGCCGCCGCAAAGCATGGGAATGATTCATCCGCGGGCGCCAGAATTAAACGCCCACGAATCGCATAAAGCTTAGAAACACTTTCAGCCTACAAGTTTCGGCTCCACTAAGACCCTACCGGTCGAGTAAAAACAATTTATGGAAGGACCCCATTCACCCACCGTGACCGTCGCACGCCAAAATATTTTCTGGTACATCCAGATAGAGCTTTTCATAATGTGCCACTGCATGTACGTATTTGCAACGACAAGTGTTAAGTAAGAAATAACAAGTGTAGTGTAAATTAGACCTCTAAGGCGCTTGATGCAGGCCCACTTTACCCATGGTCAGCCACTTGTTTAAGGCCTTTCTCAGCCAAAAAATAGCGTTTTGGCTGTCTCTGCGTAGTCAAAAATATCGTGTTCCTCGTTAGTTCAACGCAGAGTTCACGCGAAAGAGAATTAGACCGGACGTATACCACAACAGTATGCCCATTGCTGGTCCTTGCCAAGAGCCCGCACTTTAAAAAACATTTCTGATATTCCCGCATCCCCCATTTTGCCGGGAGTACGCTACAGTTTTTTGTTAGTATAACAGGAGCTTTGGCGCTTTGTTATTCGCTGCCGCATTTTTTGAGGCGGATTTTGTTGCATCGACAAATAAGGTTTTATTGCTTGTTCAACCAAAGTCATTCGGTGCCTCGACCTGACGACGTATCGGACAAATCGCCGTCGACAGATATGCATTTTACCAGTAAGTCGACTAGCGTTTCATTACGCAATTGGGGTGCGCTACCATTTCTTCTGGGGATTTTGCACTTGAGCGTGACGCATATACTTGCTATGTCTTCAGCGCTCATTCGCGCCACGATTCTAAAATCGATCAGCAATGTAGAGACCCAATTTTGAGACACCTACACAGATCACATCTCGTTTGCATGCACTTGCGATGAAAAGTGCCTCATGGAGATCGTTGTTTACGACTCTTTTCATCGTATGCTCGTCGAGTCTCTCCGTGAGCCAGCCGACGCCGAAAACGTCGGCGGCTCGATAGAGGGCTTTTGATTCCATTTCGTTCAGGGACGAATCTGCAAAAGAGCAAATGTGATGCAAACAATGGCCCTGCTCTGTCTGTGTCGTGATCCCAGTCATCGATAAAGTTGTGAAGATGGACGATGAACAAGATCAGTTCGGTTGCGGTGGCGTTCGTTACTGGGATGACGCTGACACTGTCGTCCAAAAGCATTTCCGATAGCACCGACGACTCAGCAGATAACATCTAAGAGACGTCTTCCATTCTCCAAATATACGTCGACTAAGTTTAACACAATTTATGTTAGTAGCGTCGACAACAAATTGCACATGCAACTCAGCCTGCTTAGTCCTTGTTACGCAACCATCGTCCACGCCAGGCTTAGGCTGTTCCAGTTTGGCTTAAGCTTAGACATTCCAAAACTGCGCTTGACGTGGCTTCAAACTAGATGCCGGTTTCATGGGATGAATTCACGGATCATTACCCTGAGACAATTTCACGGAACGAAAAACATGGAGGGTAGGGTTGTCCAATTTTTGCGACTACATGGGTTCGATCAGCTTTGGAATCTTTCTTCGTTGCATCCAGCAGCTCAAAAAATTCGTCAATACTGCAAAACTGTGCTCGAAAAATGGAATGCTAAAAACAGTGCGCACTGTTTAGCGTGTCCATGCAATCGGCTCACCGGTCTGCTGACGTAAACTGTGTGATCGTCAACGACCAGCCTCGTGTCCCACACTTCGTGCGGTTCCGAATGCACGTCTTTGAAGATGCGAAAGTCTACTGTCATCGGCATAGTTCCATCCTCGTGGAGGTACTGCGGTACAAGATGGCACTGAAAAAAAGTGTTACCCAAAGGTAAAAGAATAGGGGTAACCTTAGCGATGGCAAACCCAGCACGTCGAGGCAACGTCGTCGATCCAAGCAGCTCCTTAGCTATGCGGCCGAATGACAGTTTGCTACCGTCGGCCTTCACGAACGAAAACTCCGCGTCCACCCAGACGCGTTGAGTTTCAGGAAAAGTGGCGTAAAGATACCAGTGCACGAGGTCGAGACCTTCTAGCTGGCTCTCCTCATGCCATGCCGTGACGCACCAAGCGACGCCGGACACTTCGACGGAAGGCCCCTGCATGGGAGTCTCTGCATCGCGTCGAAAGTCCATGAAGTCGGGCATAGTGATCCATGCAGCGCCTTCACCAATCTGCTCATCTGCAATAGTGCTCGTAACGCTTAGGCACGTACACTCAGAATCGTTAAATTTTCAATGATAGGTGTGGAACGCTCACAGCATTCTTTGGGGAGTGCAGAGAGGTCCAGTATCGTATGTCCCTTGTGGTTTCTGATAGCGCAGCTGCCGCATAGAATGATTTCCTAGGCATTCATGGTGACAACGATATAAATATTTCACGGAAAACAATGCGCCACAGCTTCTCGTTGACGTACCCTTAAGACGAAATCCTTCTCGCAGCCCAGACATCGAAATGCCTTCGATACGTGCACGCTGTCAACACAAGCATGACACTTCTTCATTGACCTATCGACGGTTATTTTCAGTTTATCCAGCATTTCTAAACAGATAACTTCACGTAACTAGAGTCGAAATGATGGACACCCTGGTACGACCTACCGACTAGTTTGAAGTTCTTCGGAAACCCATCAGCAGGACGGTCGTAGTCGGATCGACATTCTGGACACGTTACTTTGAATTTTCCATTCTCGGCTTCGATGAGAGGCTCTAGACATGCCTCGCAGATGCTATGTCCGCATGGAAGAACTCGAGGAGATTTCACAGTGCTAAGGCAGACGGGACAGTTCAGGAAGTCCTCGTCCATGAACGTAGCCATGCGAAACCAGATTTTGCAATCGAGACGAGTTGGAAACAAACAGGGTGCGTCGCTCGAGTTCTTGCTGGTTGGAATGAACTACTCGCTATCAGTCATATTCTCTCTCCGGGGAGCACCTGACGGCGGCGCTTTATTTCCTGAGCAATCCTTACGCTATCGACTGATGAGTCGCTGTCGGCAAACAACGCATTTAGGTCGCATAAGGGATACAGAGCCAGTTTGGGCTGTACCACGCAAGCACGGCCTCTTTGGACCGACCGGCGAAATTGATGACGTAGTCAATGGACACGGCAAAATGGGGCCGGTGTTTGATGTAATTGCACATACTTACGGATAGTCGTCTGACTCTGACACAAAAGGCAGCGTGAATTCTAAGCTCACTAAAATCAATCCCGGGAGAATCCGCACGACTATTATGTGCAGACGGTAACCGGTGGCGTCATGGCGTCATGGTAATTCAACACAAAATCAGGAGGGAAACCACTATAACGTTTTGTAACACAGTGCAACGATAAGGTTCCTGGCGGCCTTCAAGCCGCAAGTCGAGCTTCGTTCGACTCTTGGACTGCTTCGGCGAATCAGGCGTGTGTGTGGGAATTTGATAGTGTTTAGCTAGGTTATAAGCCAGCCAGAGCCGGACCTAGTAATAGCAGAACACTTGGCCTCCTCGTAACGGCTATGCGCGACTTTCTTTACTTAAACACGATTCCTATATGCAAGTAAAACAAAAAGGACAATAAAATGCAAAGTATAAAACGACAAGGGTGAAAGGGGAACACCTGAAACGACGGTGAGGAGAGCGCAGTACAGCGCGGGGCCTTGGCCTAAAATTTCTCCAACGACTGAGCCCACGACTGAGTCACTGAGCCCTTTTATACGGGCATCCAAGGGTCCAAAGAGCGGTCCGTCTGCGGACGCGGAGAAGAACGTTCTGGAACGGGGCGGAACGCACCCGTTTTGCAAGCGAGTCACTCGAGCGCGAATCACGCGGACTTTCGAAATCCCGTGTCACGCAAGTGGTCAGCCCGGGGACGCGTAGCGGCGAGCGTTTGCAACCGGCGTTGG
>JNEY01000841.1:0-12205 GCA_020875895.1 Aphelenchus avenae
GCTTACTGATTGCCCTCATAGCGTCGGCGATGCCAACTTCGTCTCCAACGATGCGAAGCTCGGTCAAGAAGGGCTTCTTATCCACTGGTTTCTTGACGAATCGCGTCTTTGTGGCCATCTAAAATGGACGCACTCGCCAATGTTAAGCCCACCGACGAACCTCTATCGGCTTTGCGTGAGCCCAGTGGTGTCCAACTACGGCTCGAATCACTGCTTGCGGCCCGTAGAGTGTCCGACACTTCCCCGCTTTCTCTTCTGAAAATCGGACCATTATGCTGTTCACGAACGTCCTAACTAACCGAGGACGGTCTTAAGATGACGAATGTTATCCTCGTATCCGATTATTATGGCTTTCTCCTTGCTCATGTCCTTCGTGATGCAAGTGCGAGTCGTATTCTAAACACGTCGAATGTGTTTTGCTCGTCAAATGTTTGTCCAACCTCCAAGCGTCTCATGCGTCCGTGCATGTCATGCGGACAAGTAAGCCATTCGTAGTAGTTCTCATTATCAGCTTTCGTTAGTTCTTCCACGCACGGTGCTAAAATACATGTATTTTTCGGACGCGAAATGAACGAAACACCTGATCTGCGAATCTTAGCCATCATCCGACGGACGTCAGCTTCCACGCCAACCATTTCGACGGTGATGGACCTCACTCGACGATGGTCCTCAGTGTGTGTTTCGCGGAAACTGATGGAAACATTGTGGTTGTTCTGGAGTGGAAAACACATCATACGTCATTATGCAAATATGTTGTACCTGTCCGTTGTTCTTCCATATGGCGTTCAGCAAGTAGTGGTACTTCACAAGGAAATCGATGGTAAACCACAACCTGATGCGATTACCCAGTTGTTCATCTTCCGTGTTGAGCTGCACGCTGTGCATGCTAAATACAAAAATACCGCGTAGTTTCGTCGTACAGCGAAGTCAGTTCTTACACGCTTTCCAAGAACAAACACTAAGCATGGTGTTCGAGTAATTTCTGTATTTCGAGGAGCACTACATGTGTTTTGGACATGCAGTACACGTTTTGTATTTCTACGATGCTACGCAGTTTCACCAAAAAGTATTTTACCGTCTTTGCGGTGTTTTTTTTTTAAGTAACAACAGTTTGTGACAATTGCGTGTAGGACGCAACTGAGAAGCTAGTTAAGCCTGTCACAGAAAGCATGCTGCTAGTATTTCTGCTATTCAGCCTTTTCTATGCAAATATGCGCGCTCAAAGTATGCAAAGTGCGCTCGAGAATGCGGACAAGACACAGCTCCGTGATCCGCTTGTGCGAATACTTTGTGCTGTATGTTCTGACCTGTCCTGATTGTTCACGAACTGCGATGTATTCACGCAACATTTAATGCAACCGTTCACGCTTTTTTCATCGTCGGAAGCCACCTAAGCTTTGTTTTTCGCACATTAGCGACACCATTGATCGCGTCGTACGCACGCGACTGAGGAGCGGAATGATGCGCAGGATCTCCGAGGCTACTGTAACTGGCCACTTGCCAAGTGTTTTAACAACTAACGTTTTGTGGTTTCGACGTTGATGTGTATCCATAAAGCTATGCTAGGGATAGCTTACCTGTGTCTTTCAGTAGAGAAGAGAAGACGTGGCACTTAAGTCGGTGGCAGCCTTTATGTAGCAAGGCGAAGCAAGCAAGCGGCTTCGGTGACAATAGCCTTAATTTAGTCCAGCACACATGTCATTTCTCATGTATTTTTGTGTCTTTGCGACGTAATTTAGTACGGCCTGACAAAATAAAACTTTATTACAATCTGGCAATATTCATCGGAACATAATTGCACACTTGGCTTGAACATATCGAAGACAAAAAGACATTTGTGATGGAATTTTGAGGATATAGTGAAGGTAGCGCACAAAATGCACAGTATATCAGTTGAGATTTTGGATCTGTAAGTCGAAATGGACAAACACGTAAATACATGGGCGTGAGTGAAGGCAGGCAAGTACAAAAGACACGACAAATACACCGTAAATCTCGGAAGGCATGGCTAAGGCCACCGATTGGTCTTGGAAAATGTGGCATTTCTGGGCTCGGGAATAAAACTTTGTGGGATTTCGAAGGCTTAAAGTGAGCTTAACAAAGCAAAACGTCGTTAATATCATGCAATATCTTCCAGGTGGGCAGTCACTCGGAAAGTCGCAACACGGGAAGGCAATGTAGTGAGCTTGGAACTGCACGGTGTTGGGTTTGGGAGTGATATTTTTGGAGGGTCTGGGCAAGAGTTGCTTGGGAATTTTGAAGATACGGGAAGACACTGGGGAATGCGAAAGGTATGACACAACTGGGGAGACAATCTGTAGCATCGAAATACAACCGGTTAAAGCACTTTCCATGGCAAGATATTAGGGTAATTCATGGCATGCGATACTTCGTATACAGTACACAAGGACTCAGTTGGAAGAGCTCACTTGAGAGGAGCACCCATGGAAGCGTGATTGGTTGTCGGCTTAATGCTTGACGCAGCGACTTGCGCGTACGAGATGGGCGGCTTCTTGTTTGAAGCAGCGGCTTGCGCATACGACATGGTCGAAGAGGCGACATGTGCGTAAGATGTGGTGGCATTCGTGTGCGGAGCGTTGGCATGCACGTGGGAGACGGTAGCTTGAGCATTTGAAGCGGTGGCACGTGCACGTGAGGCGGCGGGGTTCGTGTACTGCTTGCCGGCTTGCGCACTTGAAGCAGCAACACGAGAGCCACTGCTGCGCGGAGCTGCATCACGCGAGGAAGAGCCGCACTTCGGGCCACACATGCGCATTCCGCGAAATTGGCACAGCTCCCTAAAACACTTACTGTAGAATTATTTGTAGGTAGTGGGTTTTACTGTAACAAGATAAGGCACCAAGCTTACTGTAAAGTTAAATTTGCTAGGTCCTACTATTACTGTACACAATGCAACTGTTACTGTAGCGTAGCAACTCACCGATCGCGGTCGTTGATATCCTGCAGGCGTATTCGAGCTCCGCTAGGCCAGTAGACTAGCGGGTAGATGAAGGCAGGTGGAAGCGCATTCTTCGCGGCAGCAGTATTCGCTGGAAGATCTGCGTGGAAGCGGTATCGTTCACGATACATCGTCTCCAGCGCACGCGGTCCGCCGACTTCCTTCGCTAGCTGCCACTTGACGACGTTCCACGCCTCATCCACGAGATCCTGCGGTCCGGATATGCTGAGCATGAACGGGTCCCTTGACTCCTTGCGACATCGGCACGCACGCGGCTTGGGAAGCCCTACGCATATCTGCGTCTGCGTCTCGTGCTGAAATGGACGCACATTCGTGGGTATCAAGCTAAGCAAATTGCAGTCAACAAAGGAGATTAAGGTGGCGGAACAAATGGTCAAATAAGGTCACTTCCACCTAAATTGTGGTAGTGGTCCACGCAAGCTGGTTATTCTGGGAGGTCCTACTTCCAGGGGGGTTGCAAAGACGGGAAGCCCACGTATACTTATCCTCCTGCGAAGTCTTAGAACTAACACTGTGCTTACCTCAAGGTCGTTGATCATCTGGTAACTGCCCTTGACCACTAGCTTCGGCCACAGACGAGCATCCAACTCGTAGCACACTTCCAGCAAAGGTCCGCGCTGGATCATATGCGCAAGCGCCTTCTTGACGTTCGCTAAAACCGATAATTTTTGTGGTCTCAGTTAAGCACTCCGTTACCGGGAAATCCTGCGACAATCATCCGACTGTTCTCTCGTCGGTCCCTGTCCTCGCGTTCCAGGTGCAGAGTTACGGCGAAGCGATCCTAAACGGATCCCGTCCGTAATCGGCCACCGCGGACTCTCCGTTTTTCGAGGATTTGCATCGACAAACCACGAACCTCGATAGACATGCGACGCGGGTGGTCCTCGTTTTGCGGTCCGATTATGTAGCGGCCGATATTAAAGGAGATCTCGACGGGCAGCCCGACGACCTGCGCCTCCACTCGCTCTAAATATGCTGCGTACGTGCATGACTGGAAAAATGAAATTGCGAACCGAGTGTCTTCACTGCGGCCTGTACTCCTTCGCGGCGTCCGGCGACGACGTAGTGCGTCTTAGCATTCGCGTTCGCATTCATGTCCCGTTCGAAGATAATTGTGGTGTTCGTTGGGTTCTGGAAATTGCACAATATTGCCGGACACCCTATGGACGAACCTCATATTTGCGCTGACGAAAGCGACGACCGCCGTGGTTTGTCATGAGCATCCCGAACTCGGCGCTTCCTTCCTTCACGCAGACGACGATGTTGTCGAAATCTAGATTTTTGCATGTTTACTTATGCGGCATCTTTCGTGCGTGCATGTACCGATCTCCGCAAGTGCGTCCTGGATTTTCGCATCGCTGCCGATGACTCTCAGGTAGGTCAGCCCGTCGTTATGCGGGTGCGGCTTGTGCTGCAGGCGAACATTGTGCTTCCTCTGAGCAACGGAAGTTCCAGTAAATTAGTGGGAACTCGAAAGCAGGACTTACCTCCCACTCTTCGGCACGGGTCCAGTGATGTCCAAGGACCCATCGTACCTTGTGCTTGCACTCCGTGACGACTACTGCTTGGCCAGCGTGTTCTTCTAAATGTGTTGTGGTGCAAGTGGTCCGTAGTCTGACACTGTGACTGCATTCGGGGAATATTTGGGCATTGCATTTGCACTTGCAAACCGTAGTTCCCTCCTTTGCCATAGTTTTAACTAGTTTCAGCCCTCCGCACAGTGGTTGCAACGACATATTTTGCAAATTTGCACCCGACCGCACCCCTAATTTCAAGACAAAGCATGCTCACCCAGCTTTTGCACAGCATTTTCGACGTCCTCTCTCTTCCCGGTGATCAGGACGCGGTCTTGCTTAGGTCTGAGACCACAGATCGTCGTATGAGTCTCGAGCTAAAGACCAGCACTGTACGTGGCTCTGGCTGGTCTAACCGCGAAGGCTTGCTTCCGATCCGGCGGGAAGCGAATCCATTCGCGTTGGTCGGCGTCGGTAACTTCGTGGCGCATGCTTTCGTTGTCTAAACGAGGGATAACCTTATTCACATACCTACTTACGCGTAATTACTGTAAACTGGGCATGGCGGTAAATACGGCAAGAGTGAAGCACGAGTGTAAAAAGCTACAACAAGCCAAACTCACGAATGTTTCTTACTGTAAGGGGGAGTGGATCTTCCCTTACGTCTGGGATTACATGGCGTGACTTAGAGGTAGTCGCCGTACCGTATTCCGAACCGTACCGTACTCCGTACCGTATTCTACGGTACGGAGTACGGTACGGGGGTCACGTCCAATACGGCAGTACGGTACGGCACGATTTTCTGGAAAAAATGCACTAGTACGGCCTAGTACGGGCCGTAACGTATTCCGTACCGTAGTGTACGGTACGGAGGGGGTCAGTACGGTACGGAGTGCGGTACGGGGGGGGGGGGGTCCGCGACTACCTCTAGCTTGACTAGCAAAAAGTGCAAGAATACTGTCATTTCCACGCCTGTGCCAACGCCCACATTGCCTTCCGCTAATGTATTTCACGCGCAAAAAAAGCCCTTTCAAGGTGTATCCGCTGCACTTTAATTTTGATGTATTTTCCACTCTCATACCCCAGTAATTAACACGAATCAGCATTTTGTTATGGTGCCTTTGGGGGTGATGATCGCTTGTAGTCATGCGCCTCAGTCCCAATGGCAAAACCGCTTTTCGTGGTGAGGATTTGTGTGCTGATTCGAGTGCCTACGTATGCATGGATGTGGCTGTATTTGACGCTCCACAAGTGTTCCTGGCTCCAAGAAAAGGCTCCACTAAGCGGGGTTTCGTGGTTACTCCCGCCTACAGCCTCCTAATCCGACAAAGCATTTGGTAAGAGGCAGTGTCATAGAGGCAAAGCACATGGCATTGCATATTGTTTTTGCGTATTTGGTCCTTTCCGCTAATTGCATGCTTGTTCCGAAGTTTGCATACTCGATTCGACGCACGCACGCACTGCCGCGTTCGCACGCAATGATGCTCACGCAGTCGCGCCTACGGTAGCGCGCTGGCGCGTCGCCAGCAAACAATCAATGGGGTGCTCCGAATGACGAAAGATTCGCAATGCGCTGTCGGCCAGCCCGTAGGATCAAATGAGAGCGCGGAAACGGCCGCCACACGTGACTAAGTGTCTGTTGGCGGGAGAAAGTGACCAACGCGCTGGACAAACAAATAAACAAGGAAGTTTTCGCGTGCGGCAGGCAACATGTGCATGTGCAAATTTGCATTCCTAGTTGCGAATCGAGTAAGAACAGTCAAACTGTGGCCGCACAGATGGACTGGTGCAGCTTTGTACTAGGCAATAATTGCGAGTGCTAATCACGCTGAAGGCACGATGGGTCAGTGGACAGTGCCAAGGACGTCAAACAAATTTGCGAAACTCCCTTGATAAATCTTAGCGACCAATGGAATACCAAAAAGTAAGCCCATCTGACGCAAGCAAACCACAAACGAACGGAATTATTTCCACATTTTCCACAGACGTTGTGTCACGATCTTCCGAAGGGATGGCACAGAGATCGGGAACACCGAAGAAAGTTCTCGAATGGGCCTACCCTGACCTACAGCAAAATTTTGGTGTGGGCCTATAGCCCCTGGTCCTACTGCGTGCGCAAAGCGTGCGTGTGTTTTGACGTCAACTGAAACACGTATTTTTGCGTTGAGGTTATAAAAGAAACTTTTCGGTTGGATTAGCCGCCGAAAAGAATCATTTCCCAAAATGAATGCTAAAAAGGACGGCTAGCTATCGATGGACTCCTTTAATTCCCGCATGCCTGAGGGCGCGTCCAGGGCTCACACGCGGCCGCCGGACTCTCGGCGCGTTCTAGCCGGTTTCCGCGCACAAAACATAAGGTTCCGGGTCACGCCACCACTTTTGCCGAAAATAGTCTTTCAGAGACTTGTGTGTTTTTGACTGAAAGGCTCATTTTCTGTGCAAAACATTTAAGTGCACCTTGGGGAACATCGGGGTCATCACTAAAACTCAGTCAGAAAGACAAGACCAAGAAGCGTGTCTAATGCCCGAAGAGAAAGTGAAAAAAGTGGGACCGGTGTTGACCGTTTCTGCGCTTAAATACCCTCACGGCGCCCAGCCCCATCGCCGGCGGATACGCTGAGAACTCTGGGCGCCCCTTCCACGCAGCCACCTCCATGGCCCATCACGCGGCGGCTTCGCCTCCAACAAACTGACTGAGAGGCCTATGTGGCGCAGTATGCTGCGGCCGCCGTCAGGCAGCCGATTGGCGAGAGAGTGACTATTGTCTTGCGAGAGCGTGTCAGGATCATTGGAGAAACAACTCCACTTCGTGTGTCAAAACACATTCTCCGCACCGCGGTGCAAGAGGAAGGAGGCGACGACGAGGAGCACTCCGCCACCGCCGCCTTTGGCGTACGTAAACACCACTGCCACACGGCCGCGGCGGCGATCGCAGCCACCGAGGTGGCTAACGACGACGCTTCCAGAACATTCCAGAACACTTCCAGAACGACGCTTCCAGAAGCGGCCAGGCGCCATCCATCGGAGCGCTCCTAAGGACTCCCTCGGACGCTGACGAACGTTCGGAAATCGAGGCGCGACGCCGCCGCGAGGCCCGTTTATTCGGGCCGCAAAATAGAGTCTAATAGGCCGCTGCGTGTTCGAACGTGCATAACGAGAGGGGGGAACAAGCGGACCGTCCAAACATGCGGTTTCGCAACGTAATTGTTTTTAATCGCTTTGCGGTTCAGCTCGAAAAAAATATGCTGCATGCTGCCCTTTTAACTCCTTCTCAGAGATCAGCCCGCGGAATCGGAGGTGCAAATGCACGCCCGCCCGCGGAGGCTCGTTTCCAATGCGACAAACATCCCGGCCGAAAAAAACACAGCGCGTCGGAGAGCGGCTAGGCCGTCTGCCCTCCCGCTTGTGGGTGACGACATGCGTTTTGCTGTTTGCCCACCCAAATGGGCGCAGGTTGTGGCTGAAATGCCTACGTGACTTCGACAAGAACCGACAAAGGCGCAGATGTAAGCCCCGTAAGCATTTCAACGTTTGGGATTGTGCAGAAACTGAGGGATTTGCACGTCGCCGATTGTTGGCCCCTCATTCCATGATGACCTAACCCAAATGTGATGTTGGATTAGGTCTTCTCCCTTCCTCCCGTCTCTAAATGCCCGGGCTTACACATTGTATGAGCTGGACATGAACCGCTTCCATCGGAGGCAACAATGGTGTGACATGGCGTTACGCCGCTAAACGAATGACGCGTTAAGATGGCGCAGCAAAAACAATGTGTTTGAGGAGATGACTGCACATTTCACTTTTCACTTCATTTCGGCGTCATACATGGCCGCTATTCCGAAGGCCACTGACTCATGCTCGATGGGCCGCGGCTGCTCTGTTTTCGGTCACATGCGTCGCTAGCGGAGCACAAACTATGACGGACGCCCATCGCGAACGCCCACCGACGGACTCGACTTACGAGCTATCCGGAAAGCGGTCCGTCCCGTCGGGAAGATCCGGACCGCCGCCGGCAACAGTCGCAAGGCAGACTCTTCGCTTCGGGGATGGTGGCGAATGAGGTGGCGCCAGCCACCAAAACAGCACGGGTAGGTAAGCATGCAGCCACCGCTGCGCTGCCGCCACCCCTCTGCCACCGCCGCGCTGCTGACATCCCTGCCACACGCTAGCACTTTGGTGTATGATCACGGCCGAGGGAAGAAAATTCGAGAACAGCGATTACTAATGATGAGTTGATTGGAACAAAAATAGTCACCTGCGCTGTCGCATTCGCTGCCGGGCTAACATTCAAATGCGGAGCGCCACATGCGCGGAATTAGTGCCAGGGATAAAGGATCCTAGTGTTTTATCCCGTAAAGGATCCCGTGCAATGGGATAAAGGATCCCGAGAAATTTTCGTGAGCGATTCGATAGCGCTTTATGCAAACTGCGATTTCCCGTTCAGTGCACTGCAATAAATTAGCACGTCTCGATGACGATTGTCGTTCGCTGCACTGAGAGGTCAACAGCAGACGCACAATGGGTGGGCACTCAGCACGCACGCGAAATCAGCGGGAAATAAACGGCCGACAACCCGAAGCTCTTCCAGCGCGTTAATGGGAAGAAATAGAGACCAATGAAACACGATTCGAGGTAAAAACGAAGTGTTCGTAGAGGCAACCGACACTGCAAACGTCCTCATAACTTGTTGCGAATTGCGGCATATTTTCACGAGCGTTGAGAGTTATGGCTTAAAAGCCCCAAAAAATGGACTACTTTAGCGCAGTTATTTGCGGGAGAGGTAACGTCACATTATGACCAAAGCAGGTCCATGGAGTTATCAATAACCCAACCCAATGGAACATATAAGGTTGGACTGGTTGAAGTTGCAATGGACGTATAATAGTCGTCTTCCATTGCAAATCGCTTTAGTCGTGACCCTGCCTTGAACCTGCAGTAGACGCAAAAGAGACGAGGTAAAACCAGAGCAAGTGTCCAAGAAGGAGGACAAGTTGAGGTTTGTCACTAAAATGTTTGCCAACAGGGACGGGAAGCTGGGTAGACCAGCGCACGCCGCGAATGCCCGTGGAAGCCAAGACGCCGTAAGTTGAGAGCAACATTCAAGCGGACCAAGCAGCAACATATCGGATCGATTAAAAACTGTGAACTGACTGGACGCATAAAGAAGACCTCCCGAAACTATCTCCCGCCGCTGGCGCAAGCGGGGAAATGCGGCGGCTATCATGGCCGAAGGGAGGTCGCAGCGCTAATGCATCGGGCGTTCTCTCCGAGGGCTCTCGGCCGCTGACGTGTGTGCATCAATCGGAGGGGCGCTTGCCGCTGCGTCGTCGCCTCAGCGGTGGCGGCCGCCACATAATAAAGCGTGTTGGCCGCCGCCCGTTCTCCGATCAGCCTTCTCCGAATGCGGGAGCCAGCGAGCCCGTTGAAATCGAGAGGTGAGGGGCGACATTTTTAGCGTGCGCGCTGCTGCTGCGCTACGCAACTCTGCTGCGGCGCGCCATGGTTTGGTTGCCGCGCTGCGTGTTGTCCTTTTATTGACCGCTGCTTTGTTGCGGCGCGTCAGTGACAACAGGCGCGCGGCGCGTGACGCGGCGACGGCTTGTTTTGCAGCATTGCAGGTTTGCCTTTCATTGACCGCTAGCGTCAATGAGTGCTTGCGTGACGAAATGAGTGCACGTGAGAGAATCTCTGGGGGTGCCCCACGCTTTGTAGTGTAAAAATAGGTAAATAGTCACCAAACCAAACGGTGTGTTCGCGTGTGTTTACGTTTTACGTAATAGGTTGTTTGCTTGGGCTTGTTACGCGTCGTTGTTCGTCACACGTACCCAGAAACACACATACTGAACAATCCGAAAACAGTCTGCAATGGGGCCGGTAGCAGAGACGAATTCCGATCGGGTTTTCACTTCAGTATTAGAACCCAAAACAAAATTCAGTTCAAAGAATTTTCATAATTCGGATTTATTATTAGGGTTCAATATTTAGTTCGTTGGGTTCGATGGAAGCAATTTTCACCTGAAGTTTCTAATAAAATCCTGAGTCAACAAAATTTGCGAATTCAGAATTGCTAGAAAACGTCAGTATTTTCCAAATTCGGAATATGAGCCCATCCCTGTCCCACGATGAAAAAAATCGTGTAGGGGAACTGCGCTCTCGGTGTACGCATTCGTCCATTCGAGCCGCATGGGTCAGCCGTAATTGTGATTGCAGACGGGTGGATTTCCCGCCAGACGCGCTTCGACGCTCTCGTTCGCGGCTCTCGGAAGGGGCCCCAGAGCTCGCTCTTCGCTGCTCTCGTGCCACAGCGCCCCCGAAGTGCGAAAACGCACGTAGGCAGCAAGGCAACCAAGCGTCGTTTGTGCTTTTTTTGCGGACGTCTCCCTTGTGCAATCCGTCGGCCTGCGGCGTGTTGCAAGTTTGTGCAAATCAGTGGTAACTGGGCTGGAAGAAGCCGCGAAGTGAAGGCGCCCACTCCACGTATGTTGGTGTTTTTAAGACGGGGGAGACAATTCGCGTATGAAAACACGAAAAAACGCTTTAGATGACCTAAGAATGTCTTCCTAGCGCACAAGAGCGACGTTGAGCATGAAAAATCGAATCAAAAAAAGCAAAAAAAAAACAAGGAGGAGTCGGATAGAAAATGTCTAAAAAAGTTTCGATCCACAGGATGCCCCCCTTTGGTTCGGTCAAAAATCCGAAATTTGGCATTCGACCTTTCGGTGTCCAGCGTAACGTTAGAAGACCTTCGAAGGCCTTCTTAGGGCATTTGAACGGTTTATGGTAGTGGTTATAGCGACAACGGTTTCCCGCACCACTAAAATTTTAGGTGAGCCTTCCCCTCTAAAACTCTCCTCTATAACCAACAAGATTTCACTCCAATTTCCCGCTTCCATGCGCTCGCCCGCACTGAATCATCGCTGCCGCGACGCAAAGTGCAAAAGTGCTTGCAGAAGCGGCTCTCTGCTGTTTTGAGAGAAATCGTTCTCAGCCGGCCGGGTAGAGCAATAAATAACGTCGGCGTCCTGACTGTTGCAGATCTTCTGCGACCAGTAAGCCGCCGCTTAATGCGGCCATAACAACACTGATCAACTACAGTGTAGTTGATCAGGTCTCCTTCGGGAGAAAACAAACCGCGCCCAACGGAAAAGGGCGCGGTCCACGTTATCCCTTTGGGGCCGACGGAGATGACCTTCGTCCGGCCGAAAGGAATGGGAAACGCCTATGTCCAGCCGGACTTAGGCGTAACCCAAACAAGTCCTGCAAGCCGAATTCGCCCAACACGGGCTTGCAGGCACATTCCAAGGGCACGCCACGCCCTATCTACGTGCAACTTGGGCCGACCACCGCCCAGGGCCCCCTCTATATAAGGGGCCCCTCAGCTCACTACAATGGACACGCAGCCTTCCCCACCAAACGGGGACGCAGCCAACCCGGAGGCCTACCTAGCCACCGGAGACAGCCAGCACTACTGAGGTAGTGCCCGAACAGCTTCGCCGGTCTAACCCACCGGCCTCCGGCCCTCCATCTCTCCACGTGCCTTGCCTTCCTTTTCGGTATTCTTTTGCGGTTACCTTTGCGTAAATAAACTATCTTATTGTTTCGTGTGTTCTAACGGGCGCTCGGTCCGGCTTAGGCTTAGGGTTTTCCCAGAGCCGTAGCCACTTCATCTTCCTGCTGCACGAGTTCCTGGCCTTACCTGCCAGGATCTGCA
>JNEY01000841.1:32736-56204 GCA_020875895.1 Aphelenchus avenae
GCTAGTGAGAGGAGCACTCCTCGCTAGTGAGAGGAGCACTCCTCGCTAGTGAGAGGAGCATTCCACATCTTGGCCCTTTAATTACCTGCAAGATTTAGGCCTGAAAACGCTCCTCGGCTCTTCGACCTGATTCGCGTGAACGACGACCGCGTTCGTCTTGCCTTCTACTACGCGTTGCGTGACACGCTGGTGGCGGACACCATCGAAGACGCCACGCGCATATCAAACGGCAGCAAACTCCAGCGTTTTCGCGTGGTGTCGCTGAAGGGCGAGGTGGTCGAGACCTCGGGCATGATGACCGGCGGTGGAAATAGCCAGCGAAGGTAAGACTTGCCAAACAACGATGGACAGATTGAGTGTCCAGAAAGTATTCATAATAAAATTAAAAATAAATGAAATAATTTAAAACAGTAATAATTAAATTAGTCCGAAAATCATTAAACAAAATTATTTAAATTAATTTACAAATTAAATTAAATAATAAAACAAAATTTTGCAATACGTCTTGTTAAAAAAACGCAAAATTCTCTATTTTTATTGCTATGTCCAACTGTCCACTCCTTTCAGAGGACGCATAGGACGAAATGCGACCGTGGACACGTCGCAGGACAGCGCCATCGAGGACATTGGCCGCATGGAGGCCACGTTGCGCGACATCGAAGAGAAGCTGACCGGCGTCCGTCACGACCTGAACAGGGTGCGCATTAGTTCCTTAAACGACGGCTTTATTTGGAAAGTTTAAAAATGCTGGACTTTAAAAAAATTTATTCTTCGTGATTTTTAAATGATTTGTCTGCCTTGTTATTTATATATTTTTTAAAAATTTCTCGATTCCCTCGATTTATTTTCGCATTTAGGCCAATCAAGCGGCCGCGCAGTACAAGGACGAGCTCCAGCGTCTCGACCGCACCATCGCTAACAGCAACGCTGAGATCGACGTGAGTACCTTCCACGGATCTTCCCGATCAGCGTCCGCTTCTTTTTCAGACGCTCAACCGCAAGATCGACTCATTGCGCAAGCAGGTCTCGGAGCAGAAGAAGCGCGTCTCCACGGCGACCGCCGACGAGGAGAAAGTCCGCCGGGCCCAGGAGAAGGTGGAGCAGTTGAAGAAAAGTACGCTCATTTTAATCATTTACAATTTAACTAATAAATCGAAAAAAGTATATTCCATAAATTAACTAACTTTAACTTTCCAGGTTTCAAATTTTAAAATTATAATTTAAATTACAAAAAAAACATTAAAATAAAATTTAAAAAAATTGTTGTGTAATAAATTATTTTAAACAAAATAAATTAGATGAGTTAACGCAGAATAAAAGTCTAGTGCGTCGCATTTCAGAGTGCGACTCGATCTCCTTGGAGACGGACAAGTACCGCTCGGAGGTATTCGAGCTCACGGGGAAGATCGACGCCATCCACGAGGATCTCGTCGGCAAGTACCAGTCAGCGGTGGAGAAGGCGGAGGAGGAGAAGGCCCGCACGCAGAAGGCCATCACGAAGGAGCAGAGCGCCATCAATGGCGCGGAGCGCAACCTCACCAAGAGCCTGGCGCGCATGGAGGACCTCAAGCGGGACCTCGAGGGCACGTCGACGGAGCTGGAGCGGCTCAAGAAGGAGAAGAAGGCCGCTAAGGAGCGGATCAAGGAGCTCGCGGAGCAAGTGGAGCAGCGATCGGTAAGAGCTTCCATGCTACTCTAGAGGTTAACCTGTAGCGGGGGAGTCCGTGGTTTGACCTCCGTCCGTCCGATACAGTCTAAGGAGGTCCTTACCTTTGGAAATGGGGTCGACCTCATGCAGACAAAGGTCCATAAAATGACAGGTCCGGTCCCAAGTGATGAGGTCTGGTCAACCTAAAGATGAGCTCGCCCTCTATCAGTCGATATCCGACTTCTAATAGTGGAGGTTGACTTGCGGCGTCCGGGAGTCCTGGTTCGATCATTTGATGCCGAGGTCACCCATCGCCCTCCAACAGATGGGGTCCGACTACTGACGGGCATGGACCGCTAAGTGGCGCGTACCACTGGTCCTGCATGTCCATTACATTAAATGCGCACTCGCTCCTGTTACTTTCGCATTTCAGGAGGAGGCGAAGACCGCCGAGGAGGAGCTCAAGGCGCAGTCCGAGGCGGACACCGAGCTCAACAACCGGGAGCTTGAACTGAACGAGAAGATCCAGAAGCTCGGCCAGAAGATCAAGGAGGTCGAGACGCAGAACCATCGTCTCCAAGCCAAAGTGGAGGCCTTACAGAAAGAGGTAACCTTGTGAGATCAGTTTGGTTTTAATTTAAATTTAAATGGTTATTTTTGTTATTTTTAGCGGTAATTTTTTAAATTTAAACTTAAAAAAATTGTTTTCAGTTTTTAATTATATTTCAAAACCAACCATTTGTTTTTAGATTTCCAAACTCAAACTGCACAAGGTCAGCCACATCATCTGTGGCGGCAGCGACGACCCGAACAGGAGCGCGCTGCTCCTTGACGAGACGCTCCACAACACGTCGAGCGAGGCGCTCCACAACACTTCGAAGGGGTCGCAGCACAATACCGAAACGGACGTCGACGTGGAGCCAGGAGAGCCGCAAGGAGAGCCTCAAGGAGAGCAGCAAGGCGAGGTTCGTAGAGACGAATTACCAAGAACTTGTGGCCTGCCCTTCTCCGAATTTATTTTCCGATTCTCAAATCGGAGGTATCTCAGTGTACAAATTTAGGAACCTCACGAGAAGCCCGCAGCAAAAGCGATCGATCTTACGCCCAACGAACTGGACGGCGGAGTGATGCCCGAGCTCACGGAGGAGGCGATCCGAGCGCTCGACATGGAAGAGCTCCGAGACCGCCTCGAAGACCTCAAGGAGAAGAAGGAGTCTCAGACGCGGGAGATCAATCATGCGATTCTCGACGACTACGTCCAGCGGGTATGCAACTTTCGTGGAAGTTTGGACCTCTTCCTACCGCTGCTTCCACCGTCTGGACCTCGTTCTTCGTGTGAACGGCAGAGGAATGCCAGGTCCCTGACCGCAATGGCATGCGAGGTCCTGGCCGCAGTGACATGCGAGGTACCTTGACCTCAGTGATATGCGTGGTCCATGTGGTCCCTAACCTCAGTGCCACGCGTGGTGCGTGACGTCAACGGCATGCGTTGTCACAGAACTCAGTGACATGCGGTGTCCTTGACCTCAATGGCATGCGAGGTCCCGGACCGTAATGGCATGTGTGGTCGGTCCGTGACCGCAATGGCATGCGAGGTCCTGACTGCAGTGGGCATGCGTCGTCCGTGACCATCAGTGGCATGTGTGGTCGGTCCCTGACCGCAATGACTTGCGACTTTCGAGGTCCCTGACCGCAATGATGTGAGCGGTCCCGGACCGCAATCACTTGCGAGGTCCCTGCCCGCAATGGCATGCGTCGTCCGTGACAGTCAATGGCATGTGTGGTCGGTCCGTGACCGCAATGATATGTAGTGGTCCCTGAGCGCAATGAACGAGTGGTCCCAGACCGCAATGATATGAGTGGTCCCTGACTGCAATGGTATGAGTGGTCCCAGACAGCAATGATATGAGTGGTCCGTGCCCTCAATGGCATGCCTTGTCCCTGACCTCACCGGCAAACGTGGTCCCGGACCCCAATGGCATGCACGGCCCTTGACCTGATTCATACTCGTCATGGTCTCCTTCCACAGAACAAGGACTTTCCACATGAGGTACCTGTTCCATGTGATTGCATTTATCGTCGGTTTGCGATTTTTGATTCGATCCCCTGACTCGATCCGGTTTTAACGAACCTTACCTCACTACTCGACCATCGCTTATTTTTGACAGTTTAGCTGCGCAAGTACGAGGCGGAGTTGATGGAGCTCACGAACATCTCGCACAACCGCGACGCACACCGCGACCTCTGCGAGCGCCTGAAGAAGCAGCGCATGGGCGAGTTCATGGACGGCTTCACGCACATCGGCGTCGCGCTCAAGGAGATGTACCAGATGATCACGCTCGGCGGCGACGCGTCCCTGGACCTCGTCGACTCGCTCGATCCGTTCAGCGAGGGCGTCTCCTTCGGGTAAGAGGAGCAACTCATGGGGAGCTCTGAAGAAAGGAGCATCTCATTAGGAGCTGTAGGAAAGGAGCAGTAGAGAAACGAGCAGCTCATTGGGAGCTTCAAAGAAAGGAGAAACTCATTAGGAGATCTAGAGAAAGGAGCAGCTCATTAGGAGCTGTAGAGAAACAAGCTGTAAATAAATAAGCAGCTCCTTTGGAGCTATTAAGAAAGGAGCAGCTCCTTAGGAGCTGTAAAGAAACGGGCAGGCCATTAGGAGCTATAGATAAAGGAGCAGTTCGATAGGATCTCCAAATACAGGAGCAGCTCATTAGGAGCTCTAGAGAAAGGAGCAGTTAATTAGGAGCTGTAGGAGAAAGGAGCAGCCCATTAGGAGTTGTGAAAACGAGGAGCTCATTAGGAGCTGCATTGCGCATCGCCAGTTTGCAACTGCTTGCATTTAGCGTCCGGCCGCCGAAGAAGTCCTGGAAGCAGATCACGAACTTGTCGGGCGGCGAGAAGACGCTCGCCTCGCTGGCACTCGTCTTCGGCCTTCACCACTACCGACCGACACCCCTCTACGTCATGGACGAGATCGACGCAGCACTGGACTTCCGCAACGTCTCCATAATCTCCAACTACGTTAAGGTAAGCCGCTCCACCCAAGTTCAAGGGCTGATCCACTCACGTCAACAGACTGCCCCATTCCTTCCATAAGGTGCACATCTAGCGCCCATCCGCACACTTCTCCGCACCCTTCCACCAGTTAATTAGCGCCCAGTTACAATTTCTCCACTCCATTCGCTGCTCCATTTCCGACATTCAGCAGCTTCATTCCCGTCGTCAGACCACTCCACTCCCATGCACAAGCTGCTCCATTCCCGACATTCAACAGCTCGACCTTTCACATTCTGCAGTTCCACTCCCAGTCCTTAACTGCTCCACTCCCACCTACAAGCAGCTCCACTACGCTAATTCAAACCCACTTTCAGGAGCGCACGAAGAACGCGCAATTCGTCATCATCTCCCTGCGTAACAACATGTTCGAGCGCGCGGACCGGCTGGTCGGCATCTACAAGGTCAACGACTGCACGCACAACGTCTGCGTAGATCCGCGCAAGCTCGAGGACCAGTGGCAGGAGGACCAGTTCCGGGAGCGCCGCGTCGCCGCGCTGCAGGACCTCGACGCGCTGACCAACCTCGACGTGATGGCCAATTGAGGCGCAGCTCGGACGGACGCATTTTATTGTACCTTCTCGCAAATTACTGCACTTTTTGGGCGTATTTTACTGTACCCTCTCGAAAATTACTGTACTTTTCCCGAATGTATATTGTGCCCCGGCTATTACTGTACCTTTGACGTTTCGCCTCGATCTCGCTCGCATTGAGCGCTCATTAACCTGTGGACCTCGTTGTGGTCGGAAACGCGTATGAACCGCTGGACCACCTTATTTGACGTGCCTCATGCGTTCCGACATTAGCTCACGAGTCGCTGTTGTTTATGCTCGTAGAGTGAGCTCGGGATAAAGCCAGCCAACATTGCACATTTTCTTCTTAAGGGTCAGAAGCAGGATTATTGCAAATGATTGCAAAAAAGGATAATTGCAAATGCGTTTGGCTCAGGCATAGGCTGTTCGCTTTTGCTTAGGCTTAGGAATCTGACTGACTCGAGTATCGCCAGTCCATGCTGGGAACGTTTAGGTAGACTTTGACGTACCGTATTGCGTACCATATTCTACGGTACGGCTAGGGCTCAGTGCTTATTTCCGTACTGTATCGTACTGGTAGAGTACAGTGTAAAATATGAAATTTTTGATTGCCGTAATCCGTACCGCACTGCGCCGTACTGGTACAATACGGGGTAGTCGGCACGGTACGGAGTGCGGTACGGGGTGGTCAGTACGGAATGGAGTACGGTACGGAGCGGTCAGTACGGTACGGAATGCGGTACGGGGGAATGCCGACATCTAAGTCCACGTTTAGGCGCTTACGAAGCTCTCGCAGAACATGCTTTATTTCGGCATCTCGATCAAGTCATTATCAAACACGAAACGGAAATGCGGTTATAGTCAAATGTGGGAGCGGTTTACTGGCTCGGCTGGGCGGGACGAGAGAACTCGATGCGGCAGGTCCCGTCGATACTCCACTGGTCCATCGGATGATAGGAGTAGTCGATCTTGACCTCGAACTCGTCGGGAAGCTCGAACGTAGTCACGTCAAGCCCGCGTCGTCGCGTTTCTGCGGTTATGTAAGGCGCCAGCGCGGCGATGCTCGGCGCGTCGGGCATCCTCGCCGTGAGGCCCATGGTGATTGACCCCGTCCGGTTGCATTTGCGGTTAGCCTACACGCTCGGTGGTTAGACTCGCCTTGTTATGGTACGGAGTACAGTACGTCTCATTTAAAAGCCGTACTACGGCCCGTTCTAGTGCATTTTTATCCAGACAATGATTCCGTGCCGTACTTCGTACTGCGCCAATAAGGTACGGTAGGGAAACCCGTACTGGATCTACGCCGTGCCGTACTCCGTACCGTAGAATATGGTACGCAGTACGGTACGGAAACCCGTACTGGATCTACGCCGTGCCGTACTCCGTAACGTAGAATATGGTACGCAGTACGGTACGGAAACCCGTACTGGACGTACGCCGTGCCGTACCGTAGAATGCGGCACGCAGTACGGTACGGAATGGGCGTCCTTGTACACCTTTGGCGTCAAACTGCTAATGTCGAGGCACTATCGTAGTTGTAGGAGAGCAAATATAAACTGACCTCCAAGAGCCGCGCCATAAAGTCGCCATTGCACTGGAAGCGCGCCGTGAGGTGCCTGGGCTCAGTGTCGGTGCCGTGCGGGCCGAAACAGAAGTCGAGGACGGCTTCGTCGCTCAGCACGGCAACATACTCGCCTAGCACGAGCTGCGTAATCGAGTTCTCGGTACACCATCGAAGGAAGCCATCGTTGCATTTTACAGGTGCATACCGGTAATGTGGGTGCCAGCCCACTTCTGCGATCTTGAGACACTGAAAGTAGTCGTGAGCTATACGTTAAAAGCTCGCGTATGCAGCTTACATTGACGAGAGCGAACGGGCGGAGGAAGCCTTGGATTCCAACGATGTCCGGCTGGACGCTCTCGCTAATGAGCACCTCGCTCGAAACGCGAATGGTGAGCGGTGTGTCGCCGAAGAGTTCGTTCACGGCGTGCCATTCCATATTCCTAGAAATGTTGGCTTTTAGTACACGTGAGTCACATGAATTTCACTTCAGTGTACTGAACAGAGCTTGCAGGTTCAGGCGAGACTTGGATGCGAATCACTGTAACATATTGACCAACCTCGGGCCCGTGTACTACACATAGACGCCCGTACCCTATTGCGTACCGGACCGTACTGCGTACCGTATTTTACGATAAGGGGTTCGGTACGGCGCAGGTCCAGTACGGGTTTCCGTACCGTACTGGCACAGTACTGAGTACGGTACGGAGCCGTTCTTTGGCTGAAAACACATTAGTGCGTGCCGTAGTACAGCTTGAGTACTTTCCGTACCGTACTCAGCGGTACGGAGTACGGTCAGGGCTGGTAGTACGGTACGAACTGCGGTACGGTACGGAGTACAGTCAGGGCTGGTAGTACGGTACGAACTGCGGTACGGGGCGGTCAGTAAGGTACGGACTGCGGTACGGAGTGGCCAATACGGTACAGAATGCGGTATGGGGCGGTCAGTAAGGTACGGACTGCGGTACGGAGTGGCCAATACGGTACAGAATGCGGTATGGGGCGGTCAGTAAGGTACGGACTGCGGTACGGCGGTGTCGCGCCTAAGTCTACCATGCACTTACGGCGTTGCGAGTCTGAGGCGACGCGGCACGGAGTACCGCACGGCGTTCTGGAACTGCTCCTTCTCGCCGAGCACTTCCTCCCAGGTCCCGTTGAACTCGATCCCTTGCACTGTCCCCACCGGCGGCGGTGTCGGCAGCACCGGCTGAAGCACGACTCGGACGCGTCCCTCCGCCGGGTTGTGCTCGAATGAGACACGTGCCAGGTCGCGAAGCGGAATGAGATGGGCGTTGTCTCGGACGAACGTCCTATGGCGCTGGGATGAGAACTGGACCGAGTCGAGGTCCAAGCGGCCGAGGAACAGGGCCGCGTCGAGCATGGTCTCGCTGGGCAGGTGGACGGGCTAAAGTTTAAGGGTTAGTAAGGTTACTGAAGTGTGCAAGTTAAGTTTGCAATACGCATAAATGTTTGCAGATTTTAAATTAATTTAATTTGAATAAATAATTCTATTAACTTGATTGACTGGTTTTAATAAATAGCAAAATTATGTTAAGTAATATTAATAACATTATTGAGTTAATTTATTAAATAATAATTCTTAATTAATATTTATTAAAACAAACTTAAATAGATTTAAGTAAATAGAATTGAGGTAAATTCATGAATTCACCTAAAAAAGATTCTATTTTGGAATTTTTTGCCTGAGTACCTGTTTCGGAGGCGTCGGCAGCGGAACATCCAGTCGTCGGCGCTTCGACGCACGCGTGCCCACTTTCTCGACAATGAACTTGCTCATGACAGGCGGCATCTCGGCGGCGAATTCACACGATGATTACCCTGAAATGGTGAAATTATCGGAGATCCGTTATAGAGACGAGAAGGAAGGAAAAAGATGGAACACGAAAGCCAACGAATAAAAAAGCGAGTTGGCGGATCTTGAGTCTTCTTAAGCTCTGGAGCCGAGTCTAAGATTCAAGGTATCCGAGAACCGAGTCGGAGCCCCAAAAACCACCGAGTCCCGATTCCGAGTCCGAAAAGTAGGCCAGTTGCAAAACACCAATGCACCGCATTGCAAGCATCGAGAAGAAAATTGAAAATCCTGCTGTCGGGCGCAGCTCGCGGCGCGGCCTGCGCCCGAGCAGGGAAAACGATCGATGCACTGGCGCTGCGACGAATAGACGACGCACTTGCGAGAGTGAGTCACAGTGGGCTCCGAATAAAGCATGCCTTCAGTGCACTACCTTTTCTGGATGGATAGAGCGCTAACTAACTGCAAGTAAACAAGTCAGTTTGCAGTGGATGTGTCTTCAACGTTTGCACTGCAAAAGTTCAGAGCCGCTTACGGGTAAAGTTTGCAAGGGTAAGGGTAAATCCTTTATCCGACACAACCATCACAAGTCTGGATTAGGTCCTCATTCCGATTCCGATTTGGAATTCATAATAAATTGCAAGCGCAAAGTTCGGAAGTAAACATCTGAAGCAACAGTTCCCAAATGCGTTAAACGTTACAAGCGTCTTCCGAGCAGTCGGTGCACGATAATTGTTCGTTGCCATCCCTTCTTGACCATTCGGCGCGAGAGCACGAGCCGCATCCCCTGAAAATGGACTTCAGGCAAAGTCATGGCCGCGGAATCGGATGGGCCAAGTACTCGTAGCAGCGCATTCTGGGCTGGACGACGGGCAACTTAAGGATGATGCCCTTAGTGTGACTAAATCCATAAAATCCTAAATTAAACATCCATGGCAGACGAGTATGCGCAAAAAATTCGGCCACCCACCTCTTCTTCCATTCGCCATCCGGCAGCTGCAAGTGGTCCTTGAACCGAACTGTGTGGCATTCGTACGTAAACAAAGGACATTTACTCGTTTCTAAAGGGCAGGTAGTTAGAGCGATGTATGGAGTTTTTTTGGTATGCGTACCGATAACTTCCACCATGGACATATTCGTGGAAGCGTAGGCGTACGACTGGAAGCAGTGCGTATTTCCGCCAAAAGCAGATTGCAGGACGCCCCAGGCAGAGTCCAGGAAACTCGTGGAATTCTGATGGTGAGAAGAATCTTCCATCTCGATCATCGAAGGTGGCGACTCGGCGTGAAGGTTTTCCATGGAATTACACTTCGCCTCCGAGCATTCATAGCACTGCAACAGTTGCTTTCCGTTTCCATGGTGGAAGCGGACGGCATCCGCGGAGCAACTTCCACAATTTCTAAACACTTACTGTACTTTGAAAGGAACAAAAAAGAATACGTCCATTGCCGGAACATGTATTTACCTTATTGTGTAATTTCCAGTCGGCGACGACAACCAGTCGTAGTAGTAAGCGTAATAGCAGTGGTCGGTGGACTCTGTACAGTTTACCACGTCTGTAAACACAATGACAAACGCAACGCAATAAACACTTAGCATAATTACAGTACATATCCTTGCGCTTAAATCTGATTACCAATTCGAAATACACACCTGGAATGGTGGCATTGTTACCATCGGTCACATGGACGTGACACTGAAACACATCGTCCGCAAGCGTGGAACACACAAATACCCCTAGTAACTTGAGCGCCTGTAGCATTGCTTCCATGCAGGAATGCGAATAATGGCTCGATCAGTAAAGACCGCAAGACTGGATCGTAGTGTTTCACCAGCGATTCATGAGTGTGGCGCAGTCAGTGAGCAATACGGGCGGTACGTCACTTACATCATTCCTCCTCAAAGGTCAAATTGCAAAGGCATCGAAACACAAGACTTGCTTATTGAGCTACCGGGGCGAGAAAGACTACCTGGTTCAATGGTGAGAACTAGCGCCACAAGGCCACGCTTCGCATGCCGCTTCACTGTAAGCGCTAGTTTAGTGTAACTGTTGTTGCTACTGGAAGTGCCGGCTGATGAGCAACGGCAAGCAGCCGGCTGCTGAGCTACTGTAAATTCCACTGTAGTAGTGGCGCACTTACTGTCATTACCTAGCGGGACAACATACATGGCGCGCCTTAACATGGGGAATACAATAGTCGCAACGTAGAGCTGATACTTTGAATTGCGCCATTTTTACTCTGAGGAACTCTCCGGAGGCCCGAGGCTAAGTGCCGCTTATTGTAGCCAAAGAACGTCACTTTCGGTACGCACAAACATCAGCGAAAGTTATCCTCCGCCTGTACGACTTTCGATTCACCGGCTTGTTCCACTTTCCGAGCGTCATCACATTAGCCCTAGCATGCACTGCGGATTCCTGCTTTCTTCCACGCTCTCCGGAAAATTCTTCCCGTCTCAGTCACGACGTCGGCGAAACACACGTTGAAAGACAAAACACACCATTATATTCCACCGCTACGCCGCAGCGCGACGGCTAATGTCTGGCCAGAGCTTATGCGGCGCTGCGCGGAGTAACGTTTCGTCGTGATGCCGCGGTGACTCGGAGCGTCGGCCGTTTGAGCCACTTCGCTGCGCCGCAGTCAATCCGGTTCCGCAGCGCCATTTGCCGCCGCGGCAAAAAGCGGCCATCGGTGGGCGCGTCGCGCGCACAATGCCGATGACGCAAAAAGCGCCCGTGCGGACTGACCCGGTTCGTTGCGGCGGATTTAAGACGTCACTTCGGCGCACCGACGACGTCCTGTTCATACGCGCCTGTTTTGATGTACTATGGGGACGACGATCACGACGCATTGCGTCTGCGCATTGTCAGCCTTAGCCTTGTATGACGGAGCGCATCGTTTCGAAATGTTTAGTTAGTTTAGTGTAGGTTTTTTCTGCACGCACTGAAGTAATCTCAACTGTACTGTAATGTTCTACCAATTGTCCTAGAAATTTACAGTAATTTTGAAAAATGGCTGCTTGGCCACCGCATTGTTGTGGCAACGCATACTTTCGAAATGCTTTTCCGATTTCTCGGCTTATCTCCGCGATTCCGTGGCGCAGTTTCCTCTGCGATTGCATTTTTGTCGCTTTCGTCCCATTAGTGCCTTTGCTCTCAGTTAACCGTATTTTAGATGAACGAAATGTCCAGAAGTCGCAGGTTACTATTGTCAGTAACTCTAGTCGCATTTTATGCGAGCTCCGCGGTGGCATCTCACCATGGACATGGACATGGAGACTATGCGCATGGACACGACGATGGATTTAGGTAAGGTTTGCGTTCGCAGTGGACGTGCGCAGTTGCAAAACTACACATGGAAAGCATTTTTGTGGAGTTGCAAATGGACAATTGCAAATATGCGCATTGCTGAAACGCTCAGCTTTCGAAAGACGTTCCTAAAAACTCAAAGCCTAAATGTATTTTTGCATTTTTTGTTTGTATTTTATTTAAAATACCGCAATATTTTGTTGTTTTAACGCGATACACCAGATCTCTTTTAGCGCCTATGGCGAAAAAGACCACGGACATCAGAGCGGCTACGACCACGACCACCACGCGTCGGCTCATGATGCTCACGAGGACTTCGACCACGCGGCGGCTCATCATGAGGCGAGCGCAGGCAGCGATGCGGCTCATCACGCTGACCATCACAAGTCAGCGGAGGCGGATGCCGGGCACCACCATCACTCGGATGCACATGCGAAGCATGGCAAAGGTGAGCATCTGCCCCCCAGTCTCCGAGCATCCGAGCGCAGGCAAAACTATGTTTCTATACGCATGTAGGAATGTACGTGCAGCATGGCACTGTGTTAGGATGCATGCGTGCAGTTACGTAATTACTAAGCGATAGCATATACAGAAGCATGCATGCGTGCATCAGTGGTTTACCGAAATTATTTTTGAAATTTTCGAAATCGAAACGCAAAACGTCGAAAATCAAAAGTAAGCCAAAAATGACAAGGACCTTCTATGAAAGGGGGCGCACAATTTTGGAGGTAGGGCTGCTGGAGACACGCAAAATTAGGGTCGCTCAATACTAACTGCCCGGAAATGGGCCGCCGCATGCGACACCAACATTATTTTGGGCGAAATGTTGCCAAGCATTGTGTAAATTTTGTCATGAAACGCCGGCGCCGTGCATTTTATCTAGTGCTTGATATTTTCGGTTTTCGAGGCCAAATTAACGAAATCGAAAGCAGAAATCATCGAAATTCGAAAACCGAAAATCGAAATTTCGATACGCCCCTGGCGTGCATCCATGCAACTAAGTGTCACTGCATGCAGAAGCATGTGTGCAGTAATTCGCACTAGGCGGTATCGCATGCAGAAGCATACATGCGTGCAGCAATGCATACTAAGTGTCATTGCATGCAGAAACATGCATACGTGCAGCGATGCGTACTCGGCAGTGTGCACGCAGAAGCATGTAACGTGAAATGAATTCGTTTGGTCCGGATTCATGATATAACGATGTTCATGTCTCCAGACACGTGTCCGCAAGTTTCCTATTTTACCATTTTCTGCCAGGCGTGCGACAGTACCAGCTTATCATCACGCTGTACTGAGCGCAATGACAAATCATGGCGTCCACAGAGAGCATGCCACATACCTACATACATGATGTTCTAAGGCCAGAAATCACTGCCTAGTCCTTGCCTTGCATCGGCAGTAAAAGAACGAGACTGGGTAGGCAAGAGCGCAGAACGTCAGAATGTAGCAGTGTTGACGGATGCAAACAGGAGCATCATGCGCATGCGTGCCTCAAAGTGCCTCGTCATGTTAAAAAAGCCGTCGCTTGTGACTGCTAGTATTGCTGCATCCTGTGTAGCGACGCTGAAGGCGCTAGTTTAGACGTAAAGGGCAAGTCCTACGGCTTCTTCGACTACCGCTACCTGCAGCCGCAGTACCACTTGGAGCAGTTCTGGGCGGACGAGAAGCACGGACGGCGCGTCGACGAGGACGACCACCACGCCGCCGTCGCGGACCACCATCACGACAAGCATAAGGAGGACGCCGGGGATGAACATCACGTGGAGCATGGGCACAATGATGCTGGCGGATCGCACCACGAGACCGGAGCGAAGCATCATGGAGGATGGGATCGATGTGAGTGGAGTATCATGCGTTTCCATAATGCACTACGACACCAATTCTTTCAAGCGTGGACACGCTTGATGGCACCTGCCAACCCTGGTATTAAGGCCGGCCTGAATTTCCCCGCGGGGCCGGGATGTCCGCCCCTTCCCCTGGCAGGGTTGGTACCAGCTGTAAGGCCTGCACAGACGTTAGGCTCTCGAAGGAATTGGCCATTGAGAGACCCTGTTCGGAAGACTAAACCTCATTTTTAGCCAGTCGCGCCCGAATAAGCCTCAGCGCCTGCGGATGCCTGGACAGCATAGACCCTGTTGTCGGCTCAGGTTGAAGACTAAGCCTTTTGGAACAAGTGGTCCGTTCGGGCATTGACTCTGTACAAAGTTGAAGATTACGACCTCTATGACCAAGGTCCCAACCACGTGGATGTCAAGTCCATCCCGGCTTGAGGTCTTGGGGTTGAGGTTGAGACCTCCACTATGCTGTCCATTTGAGGCCACAGAACGGACATCAATGTATTTGACCGAATATTCGTTGGGTACCTAACCTGGACTTGTGACCCGCATCATAGTGTCTCGCATGACCAAGCTGGCCTGGTCATTATGAGATCCCATGCTTGGGGCTAAATCCCCAAGAATTTAGCGTCTCACTCGAAGGACCACGGCGACGACGAGTCCAAGTGGGGCAACGGACATCACGGTCACGGCGACCACCATGACCATGAGCACCACGAGGAGCACCCGGTCTACGACCACCATCACCATCATGGCGACCATCACGGCCACCATGGCGGCTACGGTTCGTGGAAGGAATAGGAAGTTTACGCTAGTTGATTAGAACGTAAATGGAAGTGTAATAAAAGTTTTATATCAGTGGCGATTTGAATTGCACTGAAAATAGGATTTGCAACACGCCAAGTGCAAGTTGCAACATGGGAAGCCTCACTTCTAAATGCGTTAATTTGTACTTCGGCAAACTCCTCCGTACCGAACTTCATTCCGTGCTGACCCCTCTGTACCATACTCCGTTCCGCACGGAACCTCGGTTACCGTACTCCGTTCCGTAGACTACGGCGCGGAAACCGGAACAGCGAAAAACGCGGCCGTTTTCCGTGATGTTCTACACTAAAACGGCACAGAACGGCGCCAATATTCGAGCCGGGCCGTACTCCGTTCCGCACTCGTACAGAATGGGATATGGTATCGTTCTACCCTTCGCCGTTCCGTATTCCGATCCGTAAAAAAGACGGAAAACGGCACGGAACTGATTCCGGTTGGGTACGGATGTCGAAGTGTACGATACTCATCGCGTCAAACAAAATGTTTGAATGTTTGCACGTTTAATGTAAGCACTGGGTAGCACATTGCCAAGAAATTGGGTATAGTGCAAGCACTGGCTAGTTTGCGTTGCATAGGACCCGTGATTGCAAGTAGATAGTGAGAAGTACATTCTGCAACTCGCAGTTACTGGCAGAGACTTAACCGAAACTTGAGCGAGTTCACATTTGCAGAATTGCAAGGCGGATTGCAAATGGGTGTGAACAGCGAGAATCTGCCAAAATCACAGTTTATTCTGCAGACTTTCATTCGTTAGTCCGTCCATTTGCACCGAAAGCCCATCCATCCATCCTTGCTCACCCGACAGCTGCCCGTGCACACTCGACTAAAAGGTCAGTGCGTGTGCGGGCCGTCGCTACACCCAACGTAGTTTGTCTTTTCGTTCTCAGTCACGTTTCCTGGGCGGTCACCGAAAGCGTCGCTAATTATCTTCTCGATTTCTGTCCATGCATCGACGCTGGGTTTTTACAGTGAAACAGTCGTTCATTCGCGGAAGTCTGCGGGCCGGTTGTTCCCGAAAATACGTAATAATTTTGCGTGTTTTGTCGGCTGAAGCACGTGTGGAAGAAGTAAAAAACAGCTAATTAATTAGATTTTTGGCATCAATTGGCTTAAGTATTTGCTAAGGCGGGCAAAACTTCTCCATATTTTACTAATTTTTGTTTAATCCTCGTAGACGATTAGAGCCCTCAATGTGTTTTTACCTTGCATTTTAAAACCGCACTGCCGTAAAATACACTTTCATGAAACATCCACAATCATCCACGCGGACTTCAGGCCGCTATGAACCGCTACATTCGTGACGGCGACAATCCGGACTTGACGGAAGAGCGTCGGAAGGCGGCCTTCGACACGGAAGCACTCTGCGCTCTCGTTTGGGACGGAGCGCAAAACCTTCGTCGTCGTCGCGAGATAAACGCGTTCCTCGAGAGCCGTCCCGAGCTCCAGGATGCAAAGCCGCTCACGTTTATGTCGAGGGAGGAGATGCTCGAGAATGAAAGCAGAAAGGTAAGCGCTCACGGAGGTTGGAAGGAGGCCCGGCTACTCATCACGGTTCTATTCAAATACACGATGCCAGTCAGCTGTCAGCGTATCTGTCAGCTTGGTATCCGCTCCCATCACCCACTTTATGCAGGCCAGGCCAGGCCTGTAGTTGTATTTTACCAGTGCGATATAAGAACAAGTATATTGAGCAGAAGCTTGCGTAAGGCAACCTTTTAGCTTTTTGCTGGGAGGGGAGGGATGTGTCGGAATCAAAATTCGAAAAAACCGGAATAGAGAACATGGAACACCACTCGAAACTACAGGTGCCGTTCTTAGGGGAAATACCGTTCTTTTATGAACCGCGGAGCTTACACCATCTCGGAGTTCCTAAGCCTCACCCTATTCAGACCTTGTCTTGTCCCGGAGATCCGACTTCAGACATTCAGTCCACTGGTAATCGGCTGTCCGGCTTTAGGTCGTGGAGCGGCTGAAGCACGTCTCGAAATTCGTCGACGTCAACGACCCGGACAGCATCGAGGACTACAACCAGTAGGTCCTAACTCTATTGTGGCCTTAGAACCAACTTAGTCTTGCAGATTTCTCGGCGGAATCGGCGTCCATCCATGGGGACTTCACTTCGGAGCGTCTGTGCCCGCGCTGATTAACAACTGCGACGAGGAGCAGTACGCGCAGCTGGTACCGAAAGTGATGAGCTGCGCGATTCTATCGGCCTACGCGCAGACTGAGCTCGGGCATGGTACGCTGGACCAGTTTAGTTGCTTCCCCGCATTAGCGACAGAACTTCATAGCGAGGAGCATTAGTGAGGAGCAGTTGTTAGGACCAGTCCCGATGAGGAGCATACCTACATCAAACAGAGTAGTGAGGACTACGCTCGCGGTGCGAAGCGAAGAGCCGGCAAGCGGAGTACTAGTGGGATGCACTCGAGAGGAGCACTGCTGAGGAGTGTCAGCATGGTTTCGAGGAGCAGGGAAGATGGCCATGGGCTTAACCCATGGTGGCATAGGAGGCATGCGACTTCTCCTAGAACTTCGGCACGCTTGAGGAGCATTAATGAGGAGAAACGGTAGTGCTTAGGAGCGAAGAGGAGCATTAGTCAGCCGCATAACAAGACGACGGTACCTCTATTATTTACAACTTACAGGCACCAACCTGAAGAAGCTCGAGACGACGGCAATTTACGATCCAAAGACACAAGAATTCGTCCTAAACACGTCGACCGTCACCGCCACCAAGTGGTGGCCGGGCAACATGGGCAAGTGCGCCAACCACGTAGTGGTGGTGGCGCAGCTATATACCGGCGGGAAATGCTACGGACCGCATCCCTTCTGGCTGCAGATTCGGGATTTGCAAACGCATGAACCACTAAAGGGTAAGCTTTTGATGCAAGGATCATGGCCTTCCATGAAAAGAGACGATCTTCCATCAAAATCTTCCAGCGATTTGGAAGATCTTGCAGCAAAAATGGAAAACACAGATGTAAAACCAACATGTCGAATTCGCCGTGGAATTTTGTATCGTTTTTTCGATGGCAATTTCTTCCATAGCTTCCACTGGACTTTAAATGCGACGGCACGACGGCTTTAGGGATTACACTGGGCGATATCGGACCGAAGATGGGCATCAACTTCAATGACCACGGGTTTCTACGAATCGACAACGTTCGCATTCCGAGAAGGAATCTGCTCATGAAATACGCAAAGGTGAGCTTCCTTCGACGGAGAAGAGACCTCTGTTTGTCCTGTAGGTGCTTCCCGACGGAACGTACATTCCTCCAATCCACGACAAGCTGGGCTACTCCTCGATGACGTACATCCGCTCCACAATGATCCGCACAATGGCGCAACTGCTTGCGAGAGCAGCCACGATATCGATACGCTACTCCTGCGTACGACGTCAAGGAGAAATCCGCGAAGGATATGGAAGCTGTCGTTTTATGAAAGCTGTAGAACGAAGAAAAATTTTTAACGCCGCGAAAGTGAAGTACCGGGGTTATGATTTATGGTTTTGAGCTTGTTTTCACTCTTATTTATTTATTTTCTAATGTTTTAATTATCTGGTAATAATTGTTTTTGCATCAGATAGGTAAAACTAATTATTTTAAAAATAAATTATTTAAAATTAAAAACCAAAAACATTAAATATTAATTAAAATAAACAAGTGATTTATTATTTTCAAGTATTACATAACAAAATAACCGGATTTTCTATTTCGTTGCGGTACACCTCTTGGAATAGAAACTTCTGATTTATGATGCTGAGAAGTAGGATGAATGAGAAACTTTAGCGCCGGCGAAGTGAAGGTCATCGACTACCAGACGCAGCAGTGGCGCCTGTTTCCGCAGTTGGCCCGCGCGTTCGCTTTTCTGTTCGCAGGCAACTACGTGCGCGACCTGTATTTCTCTGTCTTTAAGGACATGGGTGCCGACCAGGTGAGAGCGATTCGCATATCCGCTGATTACGTCCAGTTTCAGATTGCCATCCTGGCCGACTTGCACGCCGTGAGCTCAGGCTTGAAAGCGGTCGTCACCCATCAAGCGTCGCTCGGGATCGAACAGTGTCGAATGGCCTGCGGAGGTCATGGCTACGCGGACGCAAGTGGCTTGCCATTGCTGTACGTTTCGACGGTTGCCGGGTGTACCTACGAAGGCGAGTAACTATAAATCATTTTTAAAAATTTTAATTTTTAAATTAAAAATAAATTATTTTTTTAAATTGAAAGTATTATTTAGATAAATTATTTTAATTTTTTCCTTCTTGAAATTTAATGTTTGCGCCGTTTGCGTCACTTGCCATAGCCCACTTTAGGCGAGAACATGGTCATGTTGCAGCAACTGGCTCGTTACCTCATGAAGCAGGCGGCAGCCGTGCGGCTGGGAACGTCCAAAGTCAGTGCTGTGTTTCATCGACCATAATGTTCCCTCCATTCATGTTCAGAAGAATCCGAGCCCGTTGGTCGCGTATCTTTTCCGAGACGGCCCATCAAAATGTAGAATCGACGTAACTGCGTCAAACGTGAACTACGAGAGCCTTTTGGAAGCATTCGAGCATGCGTCTAAACGCGGCACACTGGCAGCATTTGACCGTCTATCCGATCTGGTGCGTGATGGAATGGACGAGAAGGTGGCGTGGAACGAGGTCGCAGTGGACTTGACAAAGGTAGGTAGCGACCGGTCAGAGTTCCGAATTCTGCGGTAAAGACAGGCCCAACCACTGGAGGTGTTTGGACGTGTCTATGAGGTGTTTGACCATCCGAGGCCTAGGGCCGACCTACCAAAATACTATGAGGCCCTGCCCCAAAGGGTAAAGTCATTCTTTCACTCACGCTAACCTCGGACTATCCCTCATTTTTTGTGGACGGTATTACAGCCAAAGCTTTCAGGCTTCCCGAGCGCATACCCGGGCGTTCGTCGCTCGTCAATTCGTGGAAGCGGTTGGCAAAGTCACTGAAGCAAAGCTACGCTCGGTGCTGAAGGACCTCCTGGACCTGTACCTCCGCTATGAGCTGCTGGAATGTTCTGCAACACTACTCGAGGTAAGCACTGTGTCGAGGGCAGAGCTCACTAGTAAGTACATAGATCTTTCGCACTTTTCGCATTGCGGAGATCTCGGATCCTCTGAAAACCACTACCACCCTCTTCAAAAGAATATTTGGGAAATGTGCCATTTCCGAGCGGCACATTATAGGCCTATCCGAGCAGAAGTGTGAACAGCTCGCCATAAGTCCCACATTTTAGGACGGCTTCGTGACCTCCGAGCAGCTGGCCCATATTCGACGGACGACCTACGACTGCCTCAAGCGCGTCCGACCGAATGCGCTCTCGATTGTGGACGCGTGGGACTTCTCGGACCGAGAGCTCTACTCGGTGCTCGGACGACGGGACGGCCACGTCTACGCAAACCTCCTGAAGTGGGCGCAAGAGAATCCGATCAACAAGCACGAAGTGCTTCCATTCCACCACAAATATCTCGGGAAGTTCATGGAAGAGCGGCAGAGGATGAGCAAAATTTAAGTGCGTGTTGTGACTACCCATTCCGCGTCTTTGTCACATGCCAAATAAAGGGCTCAGTATATTTCTTGTCCGGCGGAATCGAATTTGTACGGGACCAGCAGAAAACATTTTGCTAGCTCCTCTGAAAACACGTCTTTGTGTTGTGAAATACATTTGAATACGCAGTTTTTTTATCTATCCCGCAACAATAGCGCAACAATTCCACATGCGTCACGCTGGAGAAACGAACTAAAGACATGAATAAATAATTCTGGACGCAGTGAGGAGCGAAATGCGAATGGGATAGTAACAACGATTGGGCTCGAGAACGAGTGAAATTCAGGGTGCCATGGGGAGAGATGGGCGAAGTGAAGACATTACAAACTCATTTTAAAATCTTGTCTTCGTCAAATGATTTATTTTTCGTTATTTTTTATGAAAATCCGCGGACAAAAATCACAAAATTCTCTGTTCTCAAAATATTTTCTCAAATTAGAGACATTTTTTTACGTATTTCCAATAGTGATATAATTTTTGTGACGGCAAGCAATGATTCAGAATGAGGAAATCCCTAGAGCTGGGCCTAGTAAGGCTGGTAGCGCTGGCGACCGCCACTGCTGCGCGTGTTGTCGCTCCTCGAGAAGTTGTCGCGTCCACCGCCGGACGGGTAATGCTGTTGCTGCTGCTGGCGGTGATGAGGTGCACCCGGGTTTCGGTCCTGCAAAACGCATGATAAGGCAATGACGCATTTTATGCATTTTGGGAAGAAATGAATTACGGATGAGGTAAGAGGTCAAACCTCGCACCGTTCGGAGGTCGAACCTCGCACCGGTCGGACCTCGCAATGCCGGAGGTTTGACAACGCACCGGTTGGAGGTTGGACCTTGCACCGGTCGGAGGTCGCACCTCGCACCGGTCGGAGGTCGCACCTCGCACCGGTCGGAGGTCGCACCTCGCACCGGTCGGTGGTCGTACCTCACAACGGTCGGAGGTCGAACCTCACACCGATCCGAGGTTGGACCTCGCACCGGTCGGAGGTCGCACCTCGCACCGGTCGGAGGTCGGACCTCGCACCAGTCGGAGGTCGGACCTCGTCCGGTCGGAGGTCGGACATCAGTGATGTCACCTCACCTCGCATTGTTCGGAGGACAGATCTCGAACCGGTCGGAGGTTCTTAAGCAGCTAGGCCTTACCTCATGCCGGCCACCATAGCGATCCTGCTGACGCCCATCGTAGCGCCCACCCGAGCGGCGGTCCTCCTGCTGATACCTTCCAGGAGGCGGTCCACGCCAGTTCTCTTCGCGCCTCGGCGCCTGCGGAGGCGGTGGAAGGAATGCGGGCGGCGGCGGAGTCTGATAGTGACCGTAAGGCGCCGGCTGAGCGTGGAACATTGGCGGTGCAGATGAGCCAAAGGTCGGCGGTGGCGGCGGCGGTGGAAGGTGGCCCGTGAGGTTGGTGACGATTATGCCGCCGTTGCGCGAATACTGGCCGGAGGTCGTTGGGTAGACGGCTGCCGAATGATTGTTGTTGTTTCTAAAAGATAAACTTTCTTTCACGTAAATCAGCACATTTTCATTAGCTCTCTGCCAGAGCATATGTTCGGCTCGGACAAGCCCTGCATTGCTCGGGCAGGCATATGAAATACTGCCTTGAAAATCGTTATGCGGGACAGCTGGGACAAGCTCAGTGAGCTTACCGACAAGTTCATACCTGTCCGAGCGCTTGCTGTAAGCCTAGCCGAGCTGCACGCTAAGATCCTGTCCGAGAGAACATAATGAGTCAGTCCGAGCAGGCCATTGACAACTTGCCAGAATAGCCCACTAACAGCTCTTCCGAGCAACTCGTTACGCTAGCCTATGCGAGCTGCTCATTCTGTTAGCTTATCCGAGCAGCTCAGTATGCTGGCTTATCCGAGCTGCTCGTTATGAGCTTGTCCGAGCTGCTCATCATAAGCTTTTCCGAGCAGTTCATCGCCCGCTTATCTCTCAAATTGAGCTGATATCAGTGCAGATGTTCATGAGTTTATCCGAGATGCTCATCACGAGCTTGTCCGAGCAGTCTCGTTATGAACTTGACGAAGCGCACAAGGAACGTACCGTCGGTCCTGGTAGTGCCCGTCACTGCGGCGCTGCTCCTGGTACGAACCGCCGCGTCCTCGTCCACGGTCCCCGGCGTCCCCGAGCTCCTCCGCGATCTGTCGGCGCATGACCTTCCATCCTTGCTTCAGAGAGAACACGCGGCTTGCCTAAAATAGCGGTTACTGTAACTGTGAATCGGAGAGGCTCTTAATGAGCAACGGGGACGTTGCTCCAAAGAGCTGCTCGGATAAGCTCGACTCGAGCTGCTCGAGCAAGCAAATCATTTGCTACTCGGACATGCTCAGCATGAGCTGCTCGGAAGTGCTCAACATGAGCCGCTCCGACAACCTTGTCATGAGCTCCACGGACCATCTTACCATGAGCTGCTCGGACAAGCTTAACACGCAATCTTAACGTAAGCTGCTCGGACATCCTCAATGTGTGATGCTGCGACAACCTTGGCTTGAGCTGCTCGGACAATCTTAACATGAGCAGCTCGGTCATGCTCATGCAGCTCAGACCGCTCATTCCAAGCCGCTCTGATAGGCCACGCTTGATCGGGTAAAGAAGTACAATGAGCGCACCTGCTCGGTGTTGTCGCGCGGTGCCACATGGATAGGCTTTCCGAACAGCGTGAGCTCGTCGATCATCTCGGCCGCGAACAGCACCGACTCCTCGTCTTCGAACGTGACGAATGCGTAACGGCCGCCGGCGCCCGCTTGCTTCAAGCTGACGGATTCCAGTGGACCGACCTAAACGAGGAAGTTGGGACAGTAGCTGAGAGTGCTGACAAATTTTTGCGTGAGCTGCTCGGACAAGCTCTGAAGCTAGTCGGACAGGTTTGCAATGAGCACAAGCTTTTGCCTTAAGCTGCTCGGGCAAGCTCTGAAGCCGCTCGGACTGACCTCGCAGTTTGCACAAGCTTGCCTGAGCTGCTCGGGCAAGCTCAGAAGTTGCGATCCCGCAGGCTCACTCTCAGCTTGCTCGGATACGCTGGTGCTCGGAAAGCCCATCAAGAGGCGCACCAGAAATCAAATACTGGCCTACTCAGATAGGCTAAGAACGATTCTCTGGCTTGTACCTGAATGAAGAGCTCCTCGAGCAGCTCCTTGGTGACCTTCTCGTCAAGTCCACGCACGTAAATGGTCCGCTCGTCGACGTCAGACATCTAAAGCATTCAAGATTAGCTTCGCGTGTCTACCAGTGATTGTCCACAATCTGATGGTGCATACCGTAAAAGCTCTAATAGAAGCCGATCGGCTTCTAATTTTCGATGGTCAAATTTTGAGGGCCTTAGTGAAAAGTGTCACAGGTAGGT
>JNEY01000842.1:0-20972 GCA_020875895.1 Aphelenchus avenae
GACCGATCCATGCGAAACGATCTGAAAAGTCGACAATTAGCGTATGTAGGTACATGCATTCATACCGCTGAGAGCTCCATGCGTTTGATGTCGCGAAAGCGCCCGTCGAGCAAGAACCCTTCCAGTGTGATGAACTGGCGGAGCTGCTCGTCACTGGTGAACGTCATGCTCAGCTTTTGTGGTCGGTTGCGACTCATCGCCCGGTCGAGGATCATCGCTATGTCCTCGAAAGTCGGCTAAAAATTGTTAGGTAACTGTGTCTGCAGTGACCGCATCATAGCCAACAATCAAAGGTTTACATAAACTTGAGAGAAGGAAAGCTCCCCGATACGGCAGTTGTCGAGGCCGCCCACCATCCCGCAGACCCATCTGCTTGCTGCGTTCCCGCTGACTGGTATGTCGTCTCCCCACTCATGCGCCACGACCATGCTTGCGAGGAACGAGTTCCGCAGGTGGTCTCGTATGAGCTGAGAGTCGTGCTCGGCGGACCGATAGGGTAGCTTGAACTGACGTCGGTCCACTTCCAATTCGTCAAGGCCGGGGTTGTAGATGATCGGAGTGACCCAAGTTCCGATGAGTGCCTAAAAGCGACCATGAAATACATAAATTGTACAGGTATCGATGACTCTCACATATCAGAGGAAATTCCTTACCATAACTAGCTCCATACAAAGGCACCTCACTGCCATTGATGCGCGTGTGTTCACAAGCGTCTGCCGCCACGCAAACGATACCAGCTCGCTTCTGTCCAAATCATTGCGGTCCAGGTAAGCAAACACGTCTCTGGCGTATACCGTGAAGGACGGTACCAGCGGCCTACAAAGTTCGCCTGGCTTCATGGACACAAGGTTATTATGAAACAATAATGGACCCAGCTGCATCGCCTTGTCGGATTTTGTCCGGTTCCCGAAAGAGGAGAGATTATTTTAAAGTGGATGGTATTTCGACCGGTGGTTATCACATGCCATGTAAGTAGTCCACTTACCGATGACTAACTCCCAGAGCCTTCGATACCATGCAATGAGAGATGGTAGTGGAAATCGTTAGCTTCACTAAGGTCGATTTGCTGCAAGCGGTAGATCAGAAAATTGACAAATTTAAAACCGGCTTACATAGGTCCCACAGAATCCGCATCTCGAAGGTCGGATAGCATATTAAGTGTTACGCGCTCGCGAACAACATGCCCTCCGTACTCCTGTCGATCGTCAAAGGATGCGAAGCTCAGCTCGTAACGCAGTTTGCGTCCATTGACGCCCTGGTGGTGGAACACCTGCAGTAGAGTGTCGGGTGTCGAGCAGCGAGGGCATGGGAACAGTGTCACGTAGATCTCGGAGCATACGTTGGCTGGCTGTACGTCGTCTAATAGCGTGGTTGAAGATCGGAAGTTGCAGACTATGTCGCGGATGTTGTCAAATGATTCTGCGCCAGAGAGATAGGCCTAAATGCACGAGTCGACACTCGTACATTTGTACGTACTATGGAAAATTCAGGGGCGTAACGGACTGCAGGAAAAAAACGGCCTAAGAAAAAATGCTCGACTAAAAACATACTTTGCAGGCTCGTTGGATCAGTCCAAGGGGTGCTTTGTCTTCGAACTCCAGTGGACCACTGTCACCTGCTTGCAACGCCATCGCAGCTTCAGCGTTTTTGCATTCCTCGAATGTCAGTCTATAGCCTTCCGTCTTCAAGTACTTCGTCAGTTCCTCCTCGTCGTTTCTGCATCGTCTCCACGCAACGTAACTCCATTCATTCCGGTAATGGCAGAGCGGTGAGATGTTGTACCAGTCGTGGAGGAAGCCCACGATCTGCACTTTCGCCTGCGTGCTTAGCTCTTCAGAGGGCGTTCTCACGGGCTTCATCTAAACCAGAGAGATATCCAAACCGGAAAACATCGTCTAATACTGTTGCACGCACTGTCTCGGGCTTGGAAGCGTCGAAGAGTATTAGTTATAAAGTGATCCACTGACATACAAAAATTCTATAACGACATATCCTCTTCACACATGTGCTAAGAACTTAAATAAAATAAGTGGAGCAGTATACGTCATACGTACAAGAGCCCAGGAAATGAACGCTACCAGGATCATAATTTTGAAAATTAGTGTATTGCACGAAGTATGTGTTGTTAAGTTTTGAGATTGCTGAGGTAAAAAATCAATAGAGCATCCACTAAAACGTGACCCGAGCCTCGCCGGCTTGTCGCGAGAGGGCCGACGGGCGCACCGCATCTACCTAGGCGACACACGACGCAAGAATTTCACATGACGCGCATGTGACTAAAGCATTATGTGAATTCAAGCAAATCGAATTCGAAGGGCTAGCACATGAAATCAAACTAGCTCAAACACCCGACAGCCTATTAGTTAACCTACAGCCGACATTTCGGGATAAAAACTAACATACACGTCGTAGCTGGAAAGCATGCATGTCATTCGGATCCGAAGTCTCCTGACTAGTTTTTGTTTGAGACAACTCCACCTTCCTGTTCAGCATTTATACACGTAGACAAGTGCAAGTCAAAGAAACAATATTACAGAGTCTAGAGCCTGATAAGCTTTACATCGTTCTGCATAAACCTGCCAATGATTTGTAAGGATGAACTGGTCTGACAACGAATGTGTCCGCTTAGCGCCTCACGAGCACTCCTTCGTGCAGCAGTAGCATTCGTTAGGCGTTCCTTGGATGCGAGACGTCTAAATCAGAGGATGATTATTTCGGATACTCCTCCACGCAAGTCTTTGCTTGCCCTTAAAGCACAGTTTTACGTATATATTCCTGAATGTCTGAGATCTGGATATGTGGTCGGAGCCAATAAAAAGGAGGGGAGCGCGATTCAAGTTTTATATGGGCCACGTTTTTTTACACCGTTTAGAGCAGTCGGGGGTTTATGACCAGTTGCGTCATGTCTTTCCCGTCGGGCTTACGGCTTACCACGTTGATTTTGCCGTTCCTGAGCCCCCAGACCGTGCAGCATCCGTCACAGGTTATCGGGACAGTCTCCTTCGCGCAATTGAGTTCCAAGGTTTTGCCGGCAGCAACGCTTCCGCTGGCCTCGGGCAGCGTAACGTTCATCTCGACGCCGCGAGAGCAACCTGCAAAAATGCAAGATGCAGCACGCTTTGATTAGACTAGCCGATATGTTCATTGCATTGTGCACTCTTACGTTCTTCGCATTTCTCAGCGTTTCCTTGATTCAAAGACGCTACCAGGCAAAGCGTGAGCATAGCGGCATAATCGAACATTTCCGGGGATCAGTTTTGTCTCTTAAACCTATACCTAAAGAAAGAATTACTAGTTGCGGCAAAACGGATATGGTAGGAACGACAAACGTCTCCGACATACAGAACAATCTATCGTGCACGTTCCTTCGATCAGCCAGAAAAAACAGTTTGCGACCAACACGGAAACGGGAAGATCTTGAGTGAACGAAGTCGTTTATCGCGTAAACCACCAAAACACACTGTGCTTTTTCAGTAGTTTGTTTTTCATCAGCACATCATCTTGTCTGTAACTGAAGCTGACTGAAAATCCATGAAATCCTGTTGAAGGGCAAGACAAACCAGCGAAGCTGTCCCGCCAAATGGGTCATCCAGCAAACTCTTTAGTCCGCGTTAAGCATCGGTAACATTGAATCAGACATGTATTCCCAGGAACCCTAACAAATACCTCAACTAAGACCGAGGCGCAAGGTATTTATCCGTTCTTCCTTTTGCCGTTCGCCCGCTTTCGCCCGTCAGGCGGTTCTCGATCGCTTGCCTCGGTGATTAACGATGCCGGGTTCTCGGAACCGTCGAAAACAATTTCTCGCCGCCAATGAGCATGATGAACACCTAAGATTTTAGCGAATGACTTTTCTAGATTGCTGCTGCTTGTTTGAACATATTCACGTAACGGGAACTACCTAACAGCATTCAAAATTAACATTCCGGATCAGGTCCAGGATAAGCGAAATGCTAAGGCCTCGACTTTAACCTCATCTGAAGCTTCTCTTCGGGTCCTATAGCTGCCATTTGCCTTATCTCGGGTCAGTTGTAAAAAGAAGCATATCACAGTTCACAGTTTAATAAGCGGAAAGTACTCAGGCAACAGGAACATCTGACCGAGATTTTTAACACCCGAAAATGCGTTAAAGCTTCCCCTTCCACAAGCGGATGGCCACTTTACGTTCTGTGATAAGAAAATATCGTATGTTAGCTGCACGGCATATACATTATTCGGAGGCGAAGTGTCTGACTAGTTATTCTTTCGACGCATGTGCCTGTTACTGTTCAGCATTTATGAACGAAGACAAGAGCAAGTCGAGCAATCAACATTACACAGGCTAGAGCTTGAGAAGGTCTACGTCGTTCCGAATAAATCGGCTAATGGTTTCTGAAGAAAAAATTCCTTCCTTAGGGGCATTCCCCAGGCGCGCAGCAGAAGCATTCGTTAGGCGCTCCGGTGCTCCATACTATCACGTTGGATGTCTAAATCAAACGGTAAGTATTTCGGTTCCCACTCAATGCAAGCTCGAACCGCGGCCACGTACTTTTCGGACCCCTTCCCCCAAAGTTTCGTATGCCGCACCACGATTGTATCGCCTCGGCAAAAGTTACATGCACAACAACGTTTTGCGCTTATTTTCTTAGGACTGGCAAAAACGAAAGTTGTGGTGGGCGCGCTCCCGCATCTCACCAGCAAATTTTGGCATCCTCTGTACTTGCCGTTTTTGGCTAAAATGGAAATTCACAACTAGCATACCTACGCAAATCATACTTACCTGCACTCAATACAACCTTTGCACATATGTTCTAGGGGACCGCAGAACCGAATGCGTGTAAGGGCGATCAGAAATGAGGTCTACTGAAGTTTTATGCGGCGCTATGCCAATCAGACTAACACAAGTTTTGTTTAACTAGGAATCGGTGGTCTACGACCGATTGTGGCTTACAGTTTTTCGCTGATCCTAAGACCTACCACGTTGTCTTTGCCGTGCTTGAGCCCCCAGGCCGTACAGCAGCTGTCACAAGCTTCTTGGGTAGCCTCCCAGTAGCAGTTGAATTCCAGGGTTTTACCATCAGCAGCGCTGCCGCGGGTCGCGGGCCGCAGCGAAACGTTCTCGAGAATGCGGGTGCAACCTGCAAAAATGCAAGAAAGGAGCATGTTGTGTTTGACGAGTCGATGTTTGCTGCAAGGTGCACGCTTACGTTTACATCCGTCGGATTCCCCAGCGTTTCCGAGCTTCAGCGACATGACCAGGCAAAGCGTGAACACAGTGGCATAGCGCAACATGGCCGCGTTTCGGTTTCGTCGACAAAATCGGTACCTGAAAGAAAGAATTATTGGTAGCGGTGGAAAGAAGGCGGTAAGAAGAACAAAAGTCTGCGATGTAGGGACTAAACTTTCGTGTACGTATCTTTGAGGTACCAGAAAGACAGTTTACGACAAACGCGGAAACAAGGAATAACCGGACCGAACGACGTCATGCATTCCAAAAGCCACCCACACATGTTTATCACTTGCACAGCATACTGTTTAAACCGGAAACCGATAGCAATTCTAGCGTTTCTGTGGGACGACAAATCAAAACTAGATGCTATCCTGGCAGATGAGTCATATTTGAACAGCTGACCTAAAAACACCTCAGCTAAAGCCGAAAGCACGAGCTATTTATCCGTTCTCCCTTCACCACTCCCGCTTTCGCCAGTCAGGCGGTTCTCGATCCGCTTGCCTCAAAGATTAATGGCGTCAAGCTCTCGAAACCAACCGGTCGAGAACAGCAACACTCTTTCTCACCGCGGACAAGCGTGATGGATAGCCAAAAGCTTCGGGAGAATAGCGCTATTTCAACTGCCTGAAGTTCTTACGATTTTTGATCTTAGGTGAGTGTCAAACGTTTGCATTCGTGTATTCGGAAATAGTATGATCCTACAAACCCGAAACTGGTTTGCATCTGGTGCCCCGTCGGCCATCCAATTTAAATGGAGATCGACTACAGCAAATAAACTATTTATATCACAGTTCACGGGTATAACAGGCATTCAAGCCGGAAAGTACTTTGCCAGCGGGGACACCCGACCTAGGTTCTTGAGTACTTTGTTCCATTCTGTCGGGGTAAGGCGTCCCTTCCAGCGAGTGAACATCGCTTTCACCCATGTAGGCGTTATGTACTTTATGGGTTACCTAAAAACATTAAGCTAGGACCGAAAGCACGAGGTATTTATCCGTTCCTCCTTTGTCGTTCGCCCGCTTCCGCCCGTCAGACCGTTCTCAATCACTTGCCTCGGTGACTAACGATGTCGGGCTCTCGTAGCCAATCGAAAACAATACTATTCTCACCGCCAACGAACGTGATGAATAGCAAAGACCAAGACCAAGGAACAATGTTCTTTTTTAACTCCTGATGCTCGTATCCTTGTTCGATTTAGGCGAGCGTTAAAATATTCCAGTTTTTTAAAATATTATTGTAAAGCATCATTACCTTTAATCTGCGGTTCTTCGGATCCGGGCTTCCGGATAAGCGCAAAGCTGCGGACTCAGCAACAACCTCCTCGGAGGCTTTAGCATTAGCCTGAAGCTCACCCGTGCATCTAAAAAACTTCAAATAGGTATCACCCCTTGAGCCTTGCTTGAGGTTTGGGGAAAACTGAGGTTGAAGTCCAAGCCGTGCTTCGGGCAATTTGCGCCTCTCTAATCGATTTCTATTTACTTCTCGGGTCCCATAGCTGCCATTTGTCTGATCGTAGGTGAGTGGTAGAAAAAATACATCACAGTTTACAGTTTAATAAGCGGGAAGTACTTAGCCAAGAGGAACATCTCATGCAGGTTCTTGAGTACTGAGTTCCACTCTGCCGGAGTGAGGCGTCCCTTCCAGCGAGTGAACATTGTTTTCACCCATGTAGGTGTTATGTACTGAAACAGCGTGACGAGACACTACATACAGCGTTAATCATACCTGCGAGTGAATGAAATTCACTTGGTTCAAGATTTGTACCTTCGTCTTTCGAGCCGCTTTCATCGCCTTCACTTTCTTTTGTGCCTGAAATATCGTCAGCGAATCGCATGGAAGGCAAAGGCGTGCAACTCACCGCAGCGATCATTGCATTAAGATTGTTAAAGAAGACATCAAGGAAAACGTCGAGCACTTTGCTTGCTTTGTCCGTTCCGCCCAAGTCCGTCGCCATATTGCCCAGCGCTTGCAGTACCTTTGCCATCTGGGCGGGTGAGAGGCTCTTCAGCAGCGTCGTACGCGTGTCTATATCGCATTGCTGCTGTAGTTTACAGCATACTGCATGCGTACAGATTGACATGATGCACCCATTTTCCTACTTGTGCACAATACGTCCTTCTTGGCCAGACACAAATATGGATTTGTGTAAGACCATGCTTCTACATGCGGGACCGCTTGGTACGCAGGACTACTTGCATGCATGTGCGAAGCATGACATTCAGCATGCGTTTCTTAAATTAAAGTATCCCTGGTTGTCGTTTTATAATTTTTAAGTTAATTCCATAGTTAATTATCTGATCTCACGGTGCGCGAAGTGCACCGGAATTAGAAATTTTTGGCTGCCACACCGGCGCTTTAGGTAATAGCGATGACGCAGAAAGAAGTGCCCTACCAGAAGCGCTATCGGCACTTACTTGTCTTTATGATGGCGAGGCTTCTCAGATTGTAGATATCTTCGGCGATGCTGTCGACCACCTATAGGCACTGTTGTCACCGCTCGTCCCATTAGGGCAGTAAAAGGAGAAGGTTTTAAAATCGCATTTTACTTGGCTCGCTTGCATCCTTAGGTATGCTAAAGTATTCGACCTAGGCATCTACACATTCCCGCAGGACTATAGTCTTTACCGGTTGACCGGCATGCTATTTATAACAGCGCACAGCGTTATCAGGTCATGATTCCGCGGTGCAAGTTGCTATTGCCATCGCACTTCCACAATTGGTTGCGCTTTTTACCGCGGATGCTACCGCTTCTTAGATTTGTTCCTACGAAGAGGGAGTGGGATAAGTGTGAAATATGAGTGAGGAAAGGGCACTCTTGGTCTTGAATGGGAGACGAGGGGCAAAAGAGAAGACACGCCCGTCGACCCATAGTGCGTTTGCAATGTGCAACGCAAAGTGCGGAATCGCAGTGTGATATTTTACCTGAATACGATAAAAGCGTGATTTTTTTGGTCAATGGCGACCCCTCCCTAATCACGCAAGCCATATACTTAGGGGCTGTTCAGAAAGTCCGTAAACTTACAGAGCCCTTTTTGACCCCCATCCCCCTCCCGCGTAATCACTTTTGCACTAGGCCTGATTTTTGCATTAAACAGAGGCCCGATCCCCCCGCGCCTCGTTCTAACGATTACAGACTTTCTGGACAGCCCCTTATGCCCCACCCCCGCCGACACTTGTAAACCTCGCATAGGTTATGGATACCCCCTTCCCTTAACAGGATAGGTCTCGAAGCAGCCAGCACTTACCTTTCGGGCCTGAACGACAGTCAGGAAGTTGGTGATCAAGCTGCGATACTTCGTAACCGTCACGTCTCTTGGCGATGGAACAGGAGCTGCGCCGGCGAGTGGCAAAAGCAGTATGCAGAAGAGCAAGTTTCGCATATCGAATGTGTCGACTGCTTGGTGTATAGAGAATTAGAGAAGTTGTGAACAAGACTTTCCTGTGTTGCAGCGATGAGCGGCGGGCACTGTACGGTTCTGTATTCACCGTAACACTCGTGTGCTCTTCCTGGTTGTACCGGTGATATAGCCAAAAATTTGTTCGAATCGCACCGTTGAAAACAGTACACAGTTATGGCCATAGATTATGCAGGAAAGCCGAAAATATTTTGGCGGTACCTATGACATAATCCCGAGTGCGCAACGGGACGAGTGCAATAACAATCACTGATGCAATCGGCTCCAGGCAATAATTAATGCATAGAGGAACAGTGGGCGTCGCTCATGCACCCTCTTAGTGACTTTATGGATGCGCTCTGCCGCATTCCCCCGGCACTTGCAAACCGTCAGCGTCCGATACGTGAGAATTACAGAAGTGCACTGTGCGTAGCGGTAGTGTCGTCCGATGTCAACACCGTAAACAAGCAGGGCTGGGACAACCGAAGGGCGCGGCTTCGCCAATCTGCATTTTGCTTTATTGACAACAAGATGCTCAGCGTCGACTGATACTTTGCATGCCCTGCTTCCGCGTGGATCACGTCAAAGCCGTGACGTAACGAAAGATGTTATTTTGGCGCTTCCACTTCTGCTTTGGCGGAAGTCCGTAGCAGCGATCGGAAATGAGTCAATGCCCAGAAAATAAGCGCCGTGAATCCTTTTCAACAGAGTAATCCACCATAGCGAAGCTCGTTTCCAGCTTGGGTTTGAGGCTGTTGCATGCTCAAAAAGGAACCGAGCACTGATTACGCAATACGCCGCCTTCATCCATTTCTGCTTCTCGCAAGGGAGACGGATGCGCCACTCTACGTAGCAAAAATGCGAACGGAAGTGCAGCTTATATGCCGAGATCGAAGGATTTCGTACGGATTCCATTACGAGCGTCCGGTGCTGAAGTGCTTTCCATTTCACATCTTAGAAAGTGAAAGGATGGATCCCTTCTCGTTGATGTCCACTTGAGTTCAGCGGTGCTCTGCCGGCCTATTGCTTGGTTTGTCCGAGCAAGTCTGACGGGTGTCAAGCTCAAAAGGCGTCTTTGTCGCTAGCGTTTTTAGCTCCACACAATGGAGCTGTCTTGGGAAGAAGCTGTTACTTGAGGGACTGTGCGCTCATTTTAGCCTTTAGGTGCTACGTTTCTAGAAGATATCGTCGTCATGTTTCCCAACTTGAATATCTCGCAAAGAATTTTCCACAGCCAGTTCGACACCCCGACGTCTCACGTACAGCTGCAACCGAACACGAAGAAAGCATGTCAGTCAGGCGTCAACGAGGTACGGTCCTGGAGGATTGCCTTTCATTGGCCAGACGTACTATTAGGTATATTAAGTCGACTCACGTCTAGAGTAGCACTGGATTTTAGCAATAGTTTGTTTCTTTGCTTAACTTCGGACAATTAAGGCAGCGCATAATTCGTCAAGAGCATAACATCCTTGAGTCATAAATTTAAGACGCTTTTTTCCACGTGTGCAAAACATAGACATTCTCCTACGCACTATCGTCAATGCAAGGATGGCGAGAGACCATGGAAGACGCTCACTGCATTCGCGTGCCTCTTGACGCATGGGAGCCTTTCAGCGACTGGTCCTTCTTCGCTGTATTCGACGGTCACTCTGGCGGTCAAATGGCGACGCTGGCAGCGGGCCGTCTGCTCAGAGCTATTCGGAAGTCGGAAGCATTTTGCAAGGTAATCAAGACTGTTGACAGTGTCTTTCAACTGTAAGATATGTTTGTAAGCGCTCACTTTTTAACTTTTTTTAAGTAACGGTACGCGAATTCATCGTCGTCTAATCCTGCCTGGCTTAGATGTCCGGTAGGCTAGTGAAACACGCAGGAATAATGGACCAAAAAGCGCTGAATCTCCTTCGCGAAGGAATACGAGACGCATTTTTGACGTTCGACGGCGACTCTCGCAAGCTGTGCGACGCACTTGACATGAGCGGCACCGCCGCGTTATGCGCATTCGTTACGCCGACGCACATCGTCCTCGCCAACTGTGGTGAGTTACAAACAGTTTTTTCCCGTATGGGATGCTGGGTCAACGCAAAACTGACGCTTACAGGCTTCCGAAACGGACCGGTAAAGTATCACCTTTAAGGTGACTCCCGCGCTATCTTCAGTCGCCTTAGTTATTTCATAGCGACGACGGACCACAAGCCGACGACGCCGATCGAGTTGGAACGCATCGAGAAGGCAGGAGGTGTAGTGATTCACGAGCGAGTGAACGGCGTCCTCGGTCTGTCGAGATCATTGGGTGACTACGTCTACAAGACGGACAGGCGGCTAAGTGGCGTACAGCAGTTGGTCAGTCCCGAACCGGACATTTACGTCATCCAAAGGGACAAGGTACGCATCAGGGCTGTGCAAGAATTGGCATCAATAGTCGATTTTTTTGTATTCAGAACCTGACCGATTTCACCGATTCCTATCGATCGTTTTCTCGATTGCAAGCTGTGCTTGCGCAGCTTAGCCGTTGTTTCCTATGAATCGGAATTTTTCTAGATGAACTGAACTGAAGATCGAGTTCAGTTCCCTAAAGTTCAGTGAATCTGGCAGTTCATCGCAAAAATTAGAAAGTCGCCCATAGCATAGCGGGTGCGGCGGGGCAGTTGTGCGTCATCGCTACAAATTTAAACGCTGGTGTAGTGGTTCAAAGCTTTCGTACATCCAACATGTTGTAGCACCGCTGGAGAGGGCTTCTTGGAAAAGTTAAGACGATAGATATTCCCTATAACTATTCACCCCGTAACGTTGTAGCGAATTTCTATAAAACTTCAAGCTTGATTATGCATGCTTACCAAACGGTACTGCATGCAGAAGCATGGATTCTGCATGGAGTATTTGGGGGCGGCAGTTAGGGGGGTCTCCGTTGGATGATATAATGATAATGGCAATGACATTGGATGATAATGACGTACTAAGTGCTTCCGCATGTAGAATCATGCAAGTAGCCCCAACACAGCGGCCGCATTCGACGACGGCATGCATACAGTCATGCGTACTAGGCATTTCCTCATGCAGCAACTTTTTGCCTGTACTGCTTTGCGGGGATGCACACATGCATGGCATGCATGCGTACTGCGGGCACACGCGTGCTTCTTAGCCCCGAACAACCATGTCAAGTCAACAGAAAAAGCCTCACGGGCTTCAGGATGATCCTGGATGGTCAAAATACCAGTAAATCCCCACTAGCGTCGCGAGAGGCTAGTTATTGCCTAAACTAGCTGTAATCCCTTACTCAGTTTCGCAAGAGGCTAAGCAGGCGGGTGCGTCGTCTGACCTAAGGTTGGGTGGTAAGCAGATCGGAATCGGCTCCGGACCTGAAGGGGCGCCCGGTCCTGGACCCTGAACTTCGGTATGATTAAAACATTTGAACGGAGATCGAACCTTTTATACCGCGATACACTCAACGGTTACTCGAAGGAAGTAAACCATTGCGTATTTAGTCAGACGACGAGTTCCTCATTCTCGCGTGCGACGGCGTCTACGAGGCCTTCTCCAGTGAAGAGCTGGTGTCGCTTGCGCGCTCGAGGCTTGCTGTCACCGACGACCTTGTAGCGGTGACGAGCCAGCTCCTGGACATGGCCCTTTCAGAGGGCTCGCGAGACAATCTGTCGCTGATTCTCGTCGTTTTCGAAGCGGCACCGCGTCCCTCGAAGCCGGCTATTGAGCGAGAAACCACGTGGTGGCATCAGTTACGCGCAAAGATCGCAGGCATGTTCATGTTCGCGGTCCACGGTGTATGGGAACCGAAACTAAAAAGTCCGAACAATCTTTTACAATTTACTTTGGCAAACTCACAGGCAAAGCAAGATTATGATCTGTCCAGCTGAAGCCGAAACCAACGAGTTTAATCAGGCAAAAAGTACAAACCGATTTTGCCAGGTTGAGTGCTTAAAAGATTCCGATTCTGACGCATTTTTGAGAAAAAAGTGACTCCTGCTATCTCAGGGAATCGAAAATCATAACTCCGTTTACACCACTACACTCCGTGAAGTTTTCACGCTGCAAATCATAGCTGTGCTCTCCCACGGTAATATGAAATTCGTTTAGGCGTCCGTTCAAGGCTCTCTCATATGGTCGAGCCATCGATGGAAGACCAAGACTTAAGGACGGTTCTCGCACTGGAAGGGCTCGGCGACGTGCCACCGGGTGGACTACACTTGGCAAGACTGTGGATCGATCAGCGTCTACGCTCACCCTTGAGACCTAAGTAGCCAAACCATTTTGTTGGTTTATGCATGCGTCAGGCTTATTGCAGTCCTTACATGGATTCAGTAGTTTAAAAAAAAAAATATTTTCATAGTTCGCTCTCACTGGCTGTCCACGTAAGATACCTAACTGTTCCTCGCCCTCCGTTGATGTCTCGCGGTTGTTGTTCCCAAAGCGTATCCAACGGGAAGCTGTCTGTCACTTCTTCCTTTGTAAGTTTCATCAAGTAACGATCGCATGAGCATTCGGAAGCATTCTGAATGTGCCGAAATTAGCGCTACATCATGGGGTGGCCGCCACCTATACGAATACCCAGACCCCCACACAGATACTTTTACAAGTAGCAATTCGCCTGAAAGCCAGAAATCTGTCCGAAACTGATGCAGCAACCTTGACGTACGTCGGTCAGCTCCTTGCAGTCACTTTGCTCCGTAGGCTAGTACCGGCACCGGGAAATATGCGCCATCGTTCTGGACCTTGCTGACAAAAGTTGCAGATCGGACCTAACAGAATTTGCAGAGTGGCCGCTAGAATTTCTCTCGTTTTTTTAGCGCTTACGAGTTGTGTAGCATGAACCACGAAAACGAAATTTGAGGACGCAAGTAACACGTTTGTCTGTCACGCTGATATCCCGCATTTACTGCTCAAGGCTAACGTAATTACGAGCCTCAGACCTTAGATAACGAAATTTACCTGCACTAAGGCGTTTCTCTAATAGGGCTAAAAGGGCTACTAAGCCACTTTGATTAAGACATGGATCCGTTCCCGTTATCTTAACTTCGCTGAATAAGCGCTTCAGAGTACAGATTTCTCCCATGGCATAAAACCGACCGTCGGTTTTACCCGGATTTCGCACAGTGATGAATGCGACAGTGTCCGCTGACGTTGAGGCGGTTTATCGCGTTTACGACACAATCTTGCTCGTAGTGTCTGCTACTGACGTGTTGCTGCAACTGTACATAATCTTCGTAATTCTTCGAGTTGCAAGAAACACGCTGAATGAGTACCGGCACTTCTTGCTCCTTTCTGAGGTTGGACGCCTTCTTTGATTAGCTGTTGTTAAGTGGTGCCATCCTTAGGTCTTGGAGCTATGCTTCAGCGCCTGCCTCGGCTTCGTCGTCCGACCACGTGCGCTACCGCCGACGTCATGCGCATCCATTCAAGGAATCTTCGCCTATGCTAGTCACGAAACAGCAGGAATTCTGGTATGCTTCTGACCAGCGCTTCCGGACCTCAAGATCAAAGAACTTTTACCTCAGCCCTAGTAGAGGTTCCAAAAATTTAGCTTGAGCGTTGAACTAGGAGTAGGAGTTGAAGCATTACAAAACTGAAGCTGAAGTTTTCTTGTTTTTTTTGCTTTCAGACGATACCAAACTCGATAAAGTAGCCGGGATATGAATTAACAGACGCACACTAGCGCTTCAGTATACAAGGATCATTAAGATGTGCCTGCTGTTCTTCTTCGGGTGCGGACTCGTTCTCTCTCAGTACTGCAATATTGCCTACCGCTTGACGGCCGTACTAGGTGGCGTCGGTGCGCAGAGTGTGGAGCTTATGCGGCCAGGCGTACTCGTGCCAGTGATCGTGGTTTGCTTTGGTGTTTCTGGCGGCATCGCATACGCAGTGTATTGGACACAACTTGACGTGGAGGTATGTGACCTCGGGCTGCACGAGGACCTTACACATGTCACTCAGAATTTAATTGCCCGACTTCCGGACTACGTATCCCAGGGTATCATCCGACCCGCGGACATGTCCATTCGCTGCTTCGACCTTGACGCCCCCAGGACTTATTTAATCGGTGCAAGCATCGGTGTGTTTTTTGGGGCGTCCGAAGTTGTTTTTGTCGGTGCCGGGCTGCTCACGATTCGTAAGCTAAAGCAGCAGAAAGCAGTCTCGAAGTCCACGAGGGCCTTGCAATTACAGCTTACACGTCTTCTAACCGTCCAGGTAGGCAAAAGATGGTACCGTTCATATGATGTACACGCGTGTGTCGGCGATGCCCCCCCTTAGACTTGCTAACTGATAAACTCTTCGTTTAGGTGTTGTCACCAGTTGTATGCGTGCTTATACCGGTTTCCTTCATTTACATCGCAAACTCGATATGGAGCGTCGTTGGCGTCTCTCGCTCTTCCGTCCTAAGTGTCGCATTGAAATATGCAGCAGTGTTATGCATTTCCCTGTTCCCCTTTATGAACGCGGTGCTAACGTTGACATTCATCGCGCCGTATCGGCGCTATACAGGTGAGAGTGAATGGTTCGGCTGGAATTCGAAGCTGCTTCTTGCAGCAACCTGGATCCGTGGAATAATGCGTGGGGAACTGCGGAAGATCCTAGACACTCAGGACTCGAATACCCTGAGCGGTATACACGAAGAAAGGCGCAGGAGCAGTGTCCGCTACAGCTTACCAAAAGTCACGCCGCACGTCATCGGTGGTCGTTTGCAATGCTGACCAGTCAACAAGTTGAATGTCTGAAACGTCGCATCGCTATCAACAATTCAGCAACACATATCGAGCGCATAAGGCTTCCAGAATTTTCATGCGGTTCTAGTCGGATCCCTACCGGATTATTTGATGGCTGCAACCTGAACTTGTTGAAACATGTTACTGGCCGTGTTCAAACCAGGGCCGTATTTAGCGGGGCGGGCGTAAGGGGGGACCCTTTGGTGAAGGAAAATCTTTAGAAAGTTGGTAAAAAGTTAAACTAAAAGTGTTATAAGGCAAAGGACTATCTCTGGGAAGCGGTAGTTGCTCATTTGCGCACATCAAAACGAATCCGTAGCGTTCGTACGTAGGAAGTGGATCCTACATGTTAATTTCCCAAAATGGTAATAAAAATGTTAAGCCCTAAACATAAGCCACTAACGTCCTTCGAGAAATACGCCGGGCATGTGGAGTTCCTCATCATGAAATGCAAGCAAAATAAAGGACGCTGCGCTTCTTCTCTGGCATTTGCTGTCAGCAGGTTGTCTTCGGTTATCACTACAACCTAAAGCGCGGTCTAGTGTGCCAAAAGTGTCGAATCGACGAAATGTCGTAGCACGCTGGGTGAGGGCTTGTCGGATCATCACCTTAGATAGAAGTTAAACAAAACTTTTCGAACGACCTATAGGGTAAGATAAATCTTTTAGGAAAATGCACACACATCCTAAATTATGCGTCACTGGGCACAAGCTGCAAGATGCACGTAGCGTGCCAAGCCATTCAGCGCGCATGCTTACACTCATGCGTGCCAAGTGGTACCGCATGCAGAAGCACGGATGCGTGCAGCCATGCGCATAAAACACAGCGAAGCTAACCTAGGGATAAAAGAACTGATGGAAAGTGCATAGCAGGCAACGCTGAAACATGCACGCATCGTTAATGCGCACTAAGCGGTACGCATGCAGAAGCATCCAGTCCGCAGAGTTAAATGAATTCTCTTGATCCGGATCCAAATATACTAAACCTTAAATGGAACTGCGGCATCAACCATGCATTAGTCTTGACCAGCCAATTGGAAGCGGTAATTTGGTCCGGCAAATGTTCTTATGAAACCCCGGTGAGAGGCTAGTAGGAAACTAAGCAACATTATGAAATGAACAAAGCATGACAAATTGGCCGAATTAATTGGCTACAGCACTGTGACAATTGTTATGGATGATACCGTCGACACGGTAACGGTTCGCTTTCGTAGTTTCGGCCTAAAGTCGAAGCGCATGCATTTGGGCGAACGTGCGAGGACTTTCTCTATGGCCTGTCGGACCGTTTGTCGATACGATTCCACAAAGTAGACGGTGATGAGCGGGTTGAGAATCGGCATCCATGAGAGAGCAGCGGTGCAAACGGTTAGGACCCAGCCAAGCTTGTCGAAGCGCAGTAAAACCACGATGGTTACCGCAACCATCGGGCCGACCATTAGCAAAAGCGGAGCCAGAGACTAGAAACGCGACGTACGTGCAATCATTTGGAACGCAGTGATAGGCCTTCGTATGGGGCCACGCTCATTAGAGCACCATCCTTACTTGGGCGATAAGCACGCGGTTTAGTTGTGCATGCGACGAGCGACTTGTCTTGCTCATAGACGACGACATTTTCACCTTCCGCCAGATGGAGTATGCGGAGCCGAAAATGACGGCATAACTCATTGTGTAACCGACCATCGTCGAGATGAGTGACGGCAGGGGCACAAGGTAGTCTGCAACGATCGAATTAGCAATGCCACGCTTGGCGTCAACCGTCGGAAATGATCACGCACCTGACATTCTCGTCGCTTTGAAGAACATGAACTCCGATGGGTCCGCGCATTCCATTGAATCCCAGAACGACACGTCATCCTGCGCTTTTACGGCATATGAACGAAAGAAAATGTAGATTGTGGCGGGCGTTAGGAGAGCAATCGCATTCGCCGCAAGTATCGCGAGGAGCCACTGGTACAATTGAAGTTTATAGTTTCTAAATAGATAGTTTCTTGTGAGAAACTTAGTCACGGCTCTACCGGCAGACGAGAAAGTACCGGTACACGGAGGGTACGGACACGCCGGTGATGGTGAAAAGCAACACGAACTCCTGGTACAAGGATAGCCAGTATCTTGCTGCAAAAGGTGCGCTCTGAACGAAGCCGTGGAAACTGACTATCATCGCGCCTTGTCGAATGTCCATTCGCTGCAAAGTTTGCATATTACACGTCCAGTCCGCTCCCATTCGTTCCTGATCGTGCGCTCACTTTAGCGTTGTCTGATTGTTACCTACCATGTCTATGAGATGAGTGACAATAGTGAAGGAGAAATCGAGCCCGCAGTTGTAGAGCATAACCATGCTGAAGGCGCGCATTTCCTTAGTAGTGCGCGTAAGGATAAGGGCGAACAGCATGGTGTTTAAAGAGATGCTGATGCCGCTAGTAAGGTCCTCGTGGAATCGGAAGAAGGCAAATGCGCACGGAGGCTTCATAGGGTCCCTCCACTACCCGCGAAGATAAGACGATCACTGAATAAGTTCCGAGTCAGCGTTATGAGCGGCCAACCATCGGTACACGCGCAAAAGTCATGCGTTGTATGCAACAGCTGAAAACCACGCACTGTCGGATCAAATGCATTCTCATGATATCTTCGTCTCCCAGGTCTCGCCTGTCTGGCATAGTTGTCGAGCTAGGAGCCTACCAGGTGTAAAGCATTGCCGCGTCTTGGAGTATGTGAATAACAGGCGATAAATGTGAAAATTTTACTGGAAATACAGGTGCATTCTTGCGCGCAGAGACGATGCTACTAGCCCAAGTTCGAAGCTTGACGCATGCGACGCACTTTAGGCAGACAGAACCGACATAATATGCATCATCGATGAACGATACACGCTATCCAGCTATCAGGCAGCATGACTGGCCGACACGGAAGAAGAAATCCTCGGAATCGGAATTCTGGTTCAGACGCTGTTTTACTGAAAACAAGGCTACCTCGTTTCATGATTTATAAGCCCCCCCCTTAAAAAACCGAAAAAAAAACTACTAATTTTAAGCAGATTAGTACAAAGCTCTTCTGTTGGATAACCACTCTACATATTAACCCTTCTACGTCTTGACGCTTTTTTGAATGTGATTTACGTAACCTCAAAGCTAAATTAGCGCGTATTTTAACAAAATAAATTTATCGGCTCTGCCAGCACAGCTTGATCAACGGGCCCTCTTTTGTGCGTTAAGCACTAACTCCCCAAAACTTCCCCAATTACCCGCGTCCCTTTGGCCCGCGGAGGGGTTGACAATGCAAAAGCCTCCAAAAATAGAAACGAGGGATCCCGGTGCGGGATGCTAGTTGAAAACTAGAAGCCCCTGGGCTTCAAATTCATAGAATAAATACTAATCGACCTGACAGAGCCAAAACTCTTTGTAGCCACGAATGTGTCTAAATAACTTTCTCTAACGCTAACAAAACATTATTTGGACGTCAGGCCCTTAGCCAGTCCCGGGAACGTTCGGGGTGCTTCTTTCCTATGCACATGTCATACAAATAACATGTTTATCCAGTTTATTTAGTTCCATCCAATACGCAAAAAGCACCGACAAATAATGGTTTGAGGTAGTCACATTGTGGCGTCGCATATCAGCTAGTGAAGTACTTCGATAGCCATGTTATCGTTCCGAGATTCTTGAAGGTCGTTGTCCACTGTGCAGCGGTAAGCCGTGCCTTGAAGCGCCCCAGAATCGTTTGCGCTCGTGTGAAGGTCATAAACTAGAAAGCGATTTGACTTCGGCGGAGCTTCTTCAGCCCCGCTATGCTGTTAAACGGCATGGGCGCAGAGCTGTGTAGACGCTCACGACAAATTCAGCATACCTCTGCCGTCATATAGTGTTCCTGACAGAGAATGGCGGCCTGCGTTCTCCCGTTGGCTTTCATCGTCTTCACCGTGTCTTCAATCTGCAAGCGATCAGTTTCCATGCGTTCCTGAACACGTCTGCCAGACCTGGATAATGAGCGGCGAGAAATTGTTGTTGATCACGTCGAACAAAATGTTGACGACCGCCATCGCTTTGTCCTCCCCGCCCAGATCGTTTGCAATGCGGTTGAACACTGCCGTGCCCTCCGTGAGCTGCCCGGCGCTTAAGCTTGAAAGACAAGTGTCGCGCAGGTCTAAAGACGACGGTCCAGGCTGATGCATGGCGAAAACGTAAACGAATCGTGGAAAACCTACGAGTGCCAATTTCGGCAACGGTCTTCAGGTTGCACATGTCCAGCGCCATGCCGTCAACGACCTTGCCGACTTGCGCGAAAGTCAAGAAGTCCGAGATCAAGTTTCGGTATTTGTTGATCGTTGTATTGCGCGGCACCTGGGCCAATGAAAGATCCGCCGCTATGCCGACCAGGAAAGCTGAGAGAATGAGAATGTTTGACATAGGCACAGAAAGGAGTTCTCGTGGATGGCGGCGGCAACTCCTTTCTCTTCCGATACGCTCAAGTAGGGCAGGCGCCAGTATATATGCCTTCTCTCAGACTACTTAAGGGTATTGTTTACACGAAGAAACAAATCGCATTAATCCATGTTAATCCATACGATCTCACAATTTTACAATAATGGGGAAGTGTCTAAATCCGTCTGGGATGTTAATCCCGCAATATTCTGTACTATTAGCTGCGCGAGCTCCCCCTCATCCCAGAGGTACGCATGAAAGTGCATAGTCAGTTCACGTCTCTTACTCGAAGTGCACTTGCTAGAAACATGTCTAGCTGCGGTTTGTATGCTGATAGCATTTTGCATGTCTTCTAAGGGTCGCTTAAGCGAAAGTGGCGTCGTTCTGAAACTGCCTATTATATAGAGTTTATACGCTTTCCACGCTCGTTCACTTCAAGTCCTTGCTGTTTGCCACACGAATAATTCTAAATGTTCCAAAGGCTTCACAATTCTAAATGCCCCAAAGGCTTCATGGTAATCGTGCGTTTTTATTTGCCACTGTCTTACCCAACAAGCCACGCATAGTTTTCTAACTAGGAGCAACATTTATGGTCGTGGCGCATTCCGTCCTTTGTCCCGACACCCATCTCATTAAAGTTTAGTGCACGAAAGGGCACGCGCACCTTTCCGCGTGAAGCGCACTCGTACTCTCACATTTTCCCTGGAAACACTGTTATCCTCATTCCGCATTCATCACGACAGACAGCCACGCTGCGCGGCCGTCACGAGACATACGTTGGGACAGCATTCTGGGCTGGCAGCCGAACGACAATAACAAGCTAGAAGTGGGCGCTGTTTGGACAAATTTGCCTCCCACATCGACCTTTAATGTATTAGAGGTTAGCATAATAATATGATAAGGGAGCGTCCAGAAATTATGTTAGCCTAACAGGGGGAGGGGGGGGTCAGCGATTTGTTAACCATTGTTAAAATAGGGGGGAGGGGGGGTCAAGGGGGTGTTAACGTTAACAACACAAGCCAAGTAAATTGCCCGCCGCAGGCGCCGACAAACGATATTTTTGCTGTATTTGAGCAATTTTGACCTAAAATGTCGTCGGTCTCGCCTGCGGCGAGCCATTTTTTTCCTTCCCATTTTCGTTCAGATGTGTTGAAAACACGCTGGACAAATCAGTCCGTTGGCCTTGTAGAACTTAAACTGTATAAAATGACAAAAATTTTTTTGTTGGTTAACAAGGGGGG
>JNEY01000843.1:9093-34175 GCA_020875895.1 Aphelenchus avenae
GGGGGGGGTCAAGGGGTGTTAACGTTAACAGCAGGCGGTAATAAAATGCCCGCCGCAGGCGCCGACAAACGAAATTTTCGCTTGGCATGAGCAATTTTAACCCTAAAATTTCGTTGGTATCGCGGGCCATTTTGTGACCTTTTCCTGCTTTCAATTTTCGTTCACCCATGCTGGCAAACGCAATCCACTGAAATTCCGGAATTCATTTCCGTTAACAACTGTTAACTAGGGGGGAGGGGGAGGGGTCAAAAAATGGCTTTGTTGGTTAACATAATTTCTGGACGTTCCCTAACAGGAAAGGTCCCAGCATTCCGCGCGTACTTCAAAGCACTGCCTCGGATCATTGCGTTGCTGCATTCATCATGGCGCGGGCATATGCTTCATAGCGCAGGGACCACATGCATGCATCAGTTTTTTAACTTTCAAGCGGCAGTGGCAGTGCTTTTTGCCTCATTTGTCCTTTAATGTCTTGTGCTGAATAAACATTTCCACAGGCAATCCTACCTTGAAGCGCAGAGGCTTGTCTGAATCCAGCGCTGCACACGGCGCACTTGTACGGCCTTTCCCCAGTATGCACTCGTCCATGCAGTTTGAGCGTGTCGGAATAAGCAAAGGCGTGGCCACAGACATCGCAAATAAACGGTTTTTCGCCGGTATGAAGTCGCATGTGAACGTTGAGATGATCGACTCGGTTAAACGGCTTTCCGCACTCTTCGCATTTTAATGGCACGTCGCCGGTGTGGCGTCGTTTGTGACCCTCCAAGCTCCTAGCATAGTCAAAGCGTTTCCCGCAGATATCGCAATCATGAGGCTCCTTTTCGGCGTGGGTTCGCATGTGCTGCGTCAAGTCTGAGGTAGTTGCAAACGCTTTCTCGCACTGCATACACTTCTGCAGTTTCTCGTGATCGCACCGCCGCTTGTGTATTGAGAGCTTTTTGCCATTGTCGAAGTACTTGTTGCATTTGGCACATTTTTGCTGGTCATTCGGTGCGCCTGAAACGAAGTTGAGCATGCCAGACCTAGTTTTCTAACCATGCCAGTTCAAGGACGTACCTAGGGGGGCCCCGCCCCGGCGAGGGTAAGGGGGACCAAGGCAAATTTTTCTATTTCAGAAAAGTAAGGTATTTATACTCAATGTGAACCAATTTTCGATTAATTTTGCGGAATAAGAGCAAAAATCGCTCTGGCGGCGCCTGCGGCGGGCTATTTTGGTTAAAGAAAGCTCCCAACTTTCATCAGCGAGTCAATTTTTTGACGAGTTTTTTGCCAAAGGAGCCCGAAATTGTCTTTGTCGGCGCCTGCGGCGGGCCGTTTTAGGTTTAAATACACTAAAACTCTATTTAAAACAACATTTAGGACAAAATCGGGACAATCGGGACACTTCAAAATCGGGACATTTCGGCGCCGGCCGTCGGCCGGCGCCGAAAAAATAGGTAAGGGTCCCCCCTTAGGTGCGCCCCCCCCCCCTCCCGAGGGGTCCTAGGTAAGTCCTTGTGGCAGTTGACCGAAAGTATCTGCCTGCAAGCTAGCCTAGCCGCCAGTGCTGTTGTGTTTCCGTCGAAAAGAGCTGTACGACTTTGGTTAACAACAGTTCTCTTTGAGCTTCCTGTTTTTGCACCCGGTAAACGACACGATTAACAGAGGATTGCTAAGCGGCGCCACAAATCACGGCTTAACGGTTCGAACACTAGCCGTTCGGCATGCTATGTTTGCAATGGCGATAACCGTATGGAACAACAAGGGCTCAATGCTGGGAGAGACCGGTTACTTTATTGACCTGAACCGTTAGGTACAACATTGTTTTTGTACTGTTTTATGAACTTGGCTACGATAAGCAGTTTACCTGCGAGCTGTCCGTCACGATGACGGTTCGGATGAATTTGAGGAGACGAACTAGCCGATGACGGGTCGAGGGCATTTTTGGCTTCCATTTGGGCGCACAAACCGCAGCTGCTTCGAAGAGTACGGTCTTACACGCCTAGCTTTGTTTGCCCGTTTCGGACACGTTAGTGCTTTATTACGAAGCTAAAGGGTTTGCTTAACGGCTTGTGTCTATGTTAAAGAACTATGAGCTGCGTGTCCCGTAAACCGATTATTAGTTGTATTAACGGGCCCAGTTAATTCGGTGACCACAAACCGGATACCTACAACGCTAGTCAGTACTCGGCCATTAAACTGAGTTGCGGATAGTAGGTTCATTGACTGCAAGTCAAAGAGCTTCAAAGTTTTAGGCTCCCACGATTTACTGTGCGCAGATACTACTGGCATAGAAGTCAGGTTCTTACTTATCGCAGTCACACGTGTCTTTCTGCCTTACTCTAGAACTTCTCCATCGGTTTACGCTTTCGATGATTGGCAACGACACCCTAGACGTATTTAGCTGCCTTGCTCGAAGCGATCTCGACGCGCTGCAACTTGGTAGCGCTTTTCGGGCATCATAGCGGTCCACATGAACTCCGTATGTCACCGGCTTCTAGTATCTGCACGAATCGATCACGACAAAGCCGCCGACCGCTGCAATGTCCTCGTCAAACTGCCTGTTTCCTTCGTGGACGTCATCCCCCCATGGGGTCCTGCCGACAAGTCAGAGGCCTTTGAAGCGCTCTTACGCGCGTGTCGCTACTCGAACGTCAACCGTCTGTCATTGTTCGAAGCGGATTCCATTGACTCGAAGGCTCTTGAGGACATCCTCCGGCACGGCCCTTACATTCACGTCGAGGAGCTCTCTGTGGGACGAACAGACCTAGCACCAGATGTGACACCTGAAAGGGTCCTTGAAGCGCTCAGTTCATTCGCTGCGCTGCGGCAAATCTGGTTCGCTCCTAACGAAAACTCCGCCCGTATGCAGAATTTCCTTCTGCGGAACGCTTTCCGGATCGGCGTCTCACTGTGCGCCCTCGGAGGGGATTCGTGCGGCGTCGACGACGATTCCCTAATGCAGTTCAGCTTTGGCCCATGCGCCGAAAACTGTGGCGCGTGTGATCGCAGCCTCATTCTTCGCCTTACCAGCCGGAGCCCGCTGTTTCTAACACGATGGATAGAGGTAAGAAACCCTTGAAAGTTGGGACTTTCCGGGGCTTCCGGTTGACAAGCTGATTTAAGTGGCGATGGGTGGTGACGAAGGAAGGGGTGGGGCAAAGTTAGATACTTCTTTTGTGAAATATTCCTATTATGTTATTGGGATCTCTTGCAGAACTTTTGAAGAGAAAATGCGCTTGCCCCGCCATAACAAACCGTCCCTCCATATAGCAATCTGACGCGCAAGCTTTAGGGAGCAGAGAGCACTGCGTGCAGCCATCGACTTCATCTTAGACTGTGGTTCGAGGAGTCGCAGGACACCAGCGGGCTATCGAAGCACCTCAGCACAACGCAGGGTTCTCGCCATAAAACCTTCAAAAGTGTTCGAGGATGCACGTGGAAAGCAGTATACTACGACTCGTTGGGTAGTGACGGAGAAAAGTTCCTGCTGCTTACTTTGTGAGCTACCGGTGAGCTCCATCTTCAATCGCTTCGCTACAAAAGATCGTTCTACGGCCCTAGTCTAGCATGTGGACTAGTTCTTATCAGCTTGAACTCCCATCTACCTTTTGTTTCTGTATATCCCAGTGGTAATCTAGTTGCGTTTGAAATAAACAATACTTCATGTATGCTGGCCACTTGCTCGTTACTATTACGGCACAAACTGAGAAGTACACGTTTTCCATTATTGATTGAACTTAGCACTCGTGTCCCAAAAAAGAGTTTGCTGCAAAGAGGCCTCGCTGCACCCAGTGTACTGGCAGTGCTTTAGGGTACGGCTCCTCCGTGCAGGCCTATGTGAAACGGTACCGTTCGGTATTTTGTCACTCAACATGTGGGCAATTATCCAATTGGCCTTGCCTACGTTGGTCCTGAAGCTTTTTCTTTCAAGCGTTCTGAAGCATTAAAACGTAAATAACAACATTTAAAGGAATCTCGGGAAGTTTTGTGAAAAACACATAACTTGCGTCCACTCTCAGGCTAAGCACCCGGACCGCAGCTGTTGGTAGTAATAGTGCACTTCAATGTTCGTCCTATCGTCCGGTATAAGCGAGGAAAGAAGGCTAATAACATGATGAGAACCATTAAAAACTTTGATGGTCCGAAACTCTATCACGTGGAATGGCATCTCTCGGCAGCAGAGTGCAGGATGGTCAACACTGCCTTCAAAAGCAGGGACTTCGTAAGCTTTGTAGCCGATTGGAGGCCTTTTCTGATTATCAGACAAGTCGACATGGATGAGGAAAACATTGTTTACGTGGCGTATATGTCGCCCTTCTTAACCATTCACCTGTCTTTGTTTATATTTCTCACTGTGCAAGGCCAGCAGTTCTCGGCCGCCTTTTTCACGCTGCACCTCCTCCAGTGCGGCGCCATCGTTTACGTGGCGGCTATTACATGAATAGCTTCACAGATGTCGAATATTCTGGTGCCACTCGTAGGTAAGTAAGCATTGTACGAAGGATGCACCTGAACTCATTTTCATAAATCAAATTTTCGAATTCTTGAAGCATACGATGTCAAAGCAAGCTTACTCTTTCGTGCATCAGTCAGCTGTAGACTCAGAGAGCATGAAGTGGCCCAGTAACCAACAAACCAAGTATCACAATTTGTCTGGTGACCTTCTAGTTGCGCTTCCAGCAAGTATCTAGTGGGAATCACTTTTTTGAACGTGAATCGACTACTCGAGAGTCCCTCAAATTGCCCTGTGACATTCTCTTTGCACTTCCAGCCAATACCCATGGGGATTCAGCCCTACGAATGGTGAGTTTACTAAACACGCGCTGCACGATGATTCGGAAAACATCTTATTGCTGAAAGTCTATAAGCTGCGTCTCGCCGACCAGTAAACCAAGTTCGCACTTTAGTGCAAGACGACGCAGTTACTTTATTGCGTTTCAGCTTGCTTGCAAACGACGCCGAAGAAGGACTACCTGCGTGCGTTTTAAAGAAGATCTTGACCACCCTGCGGCGATCGGTCTGGCTTTGCAAGGACGGGACGTAGTCAGGTAAGCTTGTATGAAGTGATGGATTTCGCTGTGTCGCATTACGGCCATCCACCTTAGGGGCCGCCCAGAAAGCATCCGTCTACCGGTCCTGCGGGTGGAAATTTTTGTGGCTTGCGATGCTAACGCTATCGTACCCAAACCCCGACCCTTCCCCCTCTTGTTAACAGCGGTTGACAATTGGCTTACGAATCGTTCCCTGTGCTAGCTTGCATAACTTCAAGAAGTAGGCTAGTGGTAAATTTTGCATTGTTACAGTGAAGGCCATGGAGACGCATAACGATCAGTTTCTTCCATGCGAAAAGTGCAGGAAAGTCTTTCCAGACAAGAAAAAGTTGTGGAAGCACAAGGAGTGGTGCATGGGAGAAAAACGCTACCAGTGCAGTAAGTGCGAGAAAGCATTTGCTTCGCCGGCGCCACTATCAGTGCATATGCGTTATCATACTGGCGAAAAGCCCTTCGAATGCGACGTCTGCTTGCAACACTTTAGCACACTTGGTAATCTGAAGGTCCACAAAGGAATACACACCGGCGAGAGGCCCTATATGTGTGAAGTATGCGGGAAACGTTCAATCAAGGTAGTGCGCTCACTACTCGTAAGCGGTGGCACCAAATGAGAAGACACAAGTGCAGTGCGTGCCGCGCATCATTTTACGATCCGCTCGATCTCCGGAAGCACGGGCGACGACACGCAAACGAACGTACTTGTGGATGCTATACGTGCACGAAGAGTTTCCGCACTAGGAGTGGTTTAAAGTACCACGAAAGGAGTCGTACCGGAGAGAAGCCATTTCCCTGCGACGTCTGTGGGCGCTACTTAACCACTGCTGGCAGCTTGAAGGTTCACATGCGAAAACTTACCGGCGAACGGCCGTACAAATGTCAGGAATGTGGCAAATATTTTCGCAGTCTGGCGGCCTTGACCGGCACATGCACACCCATAACGGAGAAAAGCGGTTCAAATGCAGCGGTTGCGACCCGGCATTCGTACAGCGAGTTCAACTTCGATCTCACGAATTAGTCCACACCCGCCAGAAGGCTTTTTTTTCTGTGACATGTGTAAGAAAAGTTTCGTTCGTTTGCAACAGCTGTCAAATCACCAGCGTCTTCATACGGGAGAAAAGCCCTACAAGTGCGATGCATGCTGGAAGTCTTTTTTTATGATCGCCGTCATTTTCGCGGGCCACGAAACGTCCGAAGAATATGTCGCGAACGCAAAATACTAATTCAGATTTGTTTAAGCTTCCGTAAAAAAATGGTTGACGATCAAACAAACGCTGACGCATTTGCCGGTATATTTACTAGCGGCTGGACCGAAATCAAAATAGGTCGCGGTGCCCGGTGGGCTGTGTTGTCCTGCCTCCGTAAACGACGCACCGTCGGAGCATGTCAAGGACGACCCGGTTCCGTCAAGTACGACGTACATGTGGCAATCTGAGGAGAGTTAATCGATGATTATACTGTACGTACGCAATATCGTGCAGTTAAAACCTCCTTCTTTACCTCCTTCTGTATTGCCACAATACGGGTAGAACCCTACCGTAGTAGGTGGCGTTGGACCAGGCGTGCAGCAGCGTCCGTCTTCCAAACAGATGCACAGATTGGGGCATTGCGTGTCAGAAAGAGTGAACTAAACTCCCTAACTTCGTAAATCTTTAACGGTTAGCCGCGTGACCACAGCTATGGTGGTTTGTGACCGACGAAGGGGTACCCGTTCACAGCGAGTACCTACCAGGGGATACTTACCACGAAAGCACCAATGGCCATAGCCGCTTCTGGGTTGGCTTCGCGTGTTGATTGCCAAAACTCCTTAATGCCACTAGTGCATGGGCATTCAGCTAAAAGATATCACTATCAGCCAGCAAGTTTACAGCCCTACCGCGTAGAGGGCTGGTCCCTTCATCTCCAGTTACACCTGCACACCGCGTAAGGCTTGCTTGCTGCTGGTCGTCCGGTGCTACGCACGTAACTGAACTTCGCAGTTAAAACACTGTAATTTCGCTTTTGCTTCAGGCAGGCACCGGTGCCACGGCGGATCATATGAATACATGTGTGCGTAATATGTACGTGCGCACGACTGTACGCATGCAACTAAAAAGCCGTCTTGCCACGCTTGAATGACGCAGGCGCGCGCACAGCACACACTGCAATTTATCGTCCTGGAACCTTAATCGTACCCTTGTACATGTTTAAGGACCTTTACGGCTTAAACCAGTCCGGGACGTTCATTAGCATTGTGAAAATAACTGCCCAGAGGCTTTGTTTCAAGAAGTATCTGATGGGTTTGTCGCGGGCCTCCTCGACTGCCCAAAATAATTCTTCTGAGCTTTCTATATGCTTGATGATGTAGACCAGGCTTGTGCAGAGGTCTAGAAAAATAAGTTCTCTCTTAAACGTGCCACCCGGGGTTGTATTTAAGGACATGGACGGCTCTCAAAGGTCCCTTACTTGGTGTCGTAGTGGTCGTCGCAGTGGTCGTGGTAGTCGCAGTGGACGTTGTGCTGGTAGACGTTGTAGTAGTTCCTGAAAAATTCTTGCACGTCGAAATGCATAGACGTAAGAGCGAGAGCAGTTTTGCAATAAAGGTCCAGACGAGCTGTTGGAAGTAAGTCACAGAGAACAGCGGCTACTTATACCCGTTCGTCATCACGACTTACGCGGTCTTGGGCATGCTCCCTTCAGGACGGGCTTCTTGCATATCAGGTTCTTCAACGACGTTGGGTGGGCGTCTGCGACACCTAAGCAAGACTGCTCAGTTCTCGGCAAGCCTAGATAGACTCACGTCCCGGTTGATTCTTGTCGCAGTAAACGAAACCGTACGCAGAGTTATTGTTCGGCCGCGCCGCCATCCATGCGAGAGGATTCGGACTGGTACCGTCGTAGTACTTGAAGGCGGTCGCGCTTTTCTTAACCCCTGCCGGTAGGACGATTCCCAGGAAGGCGGTATAAACATTGGGGATGTCTAGAAAGAGTCATCCAGGTCATCGTATTAGTAGCAATCCTGAAATCCCTATACCGGCCCGTACCGTACTCCGTCCCGATCCGTTCACGGTACGCATAATGGTGGACGAGGTTAGTACGTTACGGTTTCGGCATTGGTTTTACTGTGTTAGTATCGTACAGTACCATATTACGGCTCGACTTCCCACGGGTTCCGTAATGGTCACGTTTTAGTAAATTCGTGTTTTAGTAAATCACGAAGTCCGCTATGGAATTGCGACAAGTTCCGCACACCCATACCCGCTGCAAAATACTCATTTTTGGACTCCATCACACGGGGTGGACATTAGTTGCATTGCAACGGGGAGAATCGCTATTACGGCCACAGCCAACTGGTGCACTCTTCATGTGATTTGCTAAACCATGCCTTTACTGAAACATGAACTTACTAAAACGTGACTTTGCTTAAAAAAATCGTAACTCGGTGCGGTAGGGCTTTGATTTCACTAAATTTAGCTCCATAGCGTACCACCTTAGACCCATGCCACACGCCGTACCATGCAGATACAGTTCATGCGAGGGATCAATGCGGAACAGAGCACGATACGCTTCGGCTTACCGATCTTTACTAGTCACCTACTGCTCAGGAAGCCGTATTCTTTCGCGTTGTTAGTTAGCTTGACGACGGCGCTTCCGGGCACGATGTTCTTGCACGAATTCTGCGAAATCGTCGCTAACGTAGGATTCTGAACGTTTTGTGAGTGACGACACTAACAATTTCCGTGCGCTTACCGGTACGGGATGCAGCGAATAGCAGAACCACTGGCCCCCAAAGGTCATCTTGATCGAAAAGTCCGTGTCGCATTTGTAGCACAGCGATTCGTTCACCTCTGAAAGTTAACCACTTTGCTTTCGTTAGTTGGAACTGAAAAAGATGTCATGAAAGTCCCAGAAGAAAACGCACGAAAACGTAAGGGATGTTCCAGTCCTGTGGATGGAAACTTGAAGGCGTTTCGTGTGCAAGAGAGCCTGATTATCCCGTCTAACGGATGACGCTACCTTTGTGTATTCAAATCAGCCCGCTTTTTACAAACTGCGGTACAGTCGGCCCTATATTTTGCTTCTCTCGTGTCACATTCCTAGCTCAGTGGGATCCACAAAAACACGTCAAAGCGTACTCGTTTTCGTCAGCACGTAGATCTTGTTGTTCACGTCTCGCCCGGCGAAGTAGTTACCCCAACGTACATTAGGCATCTAAATCGTCGTCTCGGCCTAAGATACCGTGAAAGGTTCTCTCACGGCGGTGGTGCAATAGCCCGCTTCGAATTTTGTCGTCGGCGGACATTCACCGTTGGCGTAAACTAAATGCGAGACTGTGCCGTTGACGCAATGGAAGACGGAAGAAGAACGGCAGATAAACGGAATTTGATTTATTGACTTCGTACTTGCCTACTTAATACTTGGGTACTTAACGTCAATGTCCATTTTGTAGAAAATTTAGATGTAAGAACTGTCTAGGGCATCTTTCTAATTTCATTGAAACTTTGGCAATTTTAGAATGTGGTTGCGGCTTGCAAAATTTTGCTCTCCGATGCCTGAGGATCAGGGCCGTAGGCAGGATTTCAGGATAGGGGGGTGGACGTCGGGATCAGGGGGTGGACCCCTAAAATGGGTCAAAATGGCGTCAAAATGGCCTGAAATCAGTAAAAAGCATGCTTTGTAGATTCCAAAATTTTTTGTCTTTGCCCCATTAAGTTTCTAGAAGACCTAAAAGACCTTAGAAAATGGCTTGCGCCCTACATTTGGTAGGGACTCATCTTTCTCCATGACGTATTGCTCCGTCTGGCCAGCGTCGAGTTGCATCGACGCAGCACCGGTCCCCTCGAAGGCAGCGGATCTCTGGGTGCCTAAAGGGCGTTCACTCACGCGCTCGTCATAGATTTTACTCACTGTTTCCGAGAATGTAGCCATTGATCGCCGCCCCGTACTCGCACGTCTTAGCCCCGGCGGCGGTATCGAAGGTGACAAAGCCGCTCGGGAGCTTCGTAGCGGCTAGCGCGGCGCACTCTTTGAGCGACACGGCGGTGGTGGTAGTACTGTTGCGTGTAGGAAAAATGAGGCGAAACTGCGCCGGAAAGGTGTAGATCGCCGCGTGTACAGCCGCCTGAAATGAGCCAGTGGGTGCTTTTCCATGTTGTGGTGACTCGGAACAAAAAGAACGTGGGCATGTCTGACAATGTGGGCTGTGCCTACGCTGTAAATGGGGCCTAATAGCATGATAGCATGGGGCGAATAACCCAGATGAGACTTACCGAGAATAGAATAAGCAGGGTCGCGCTTAGCAGGCGCGCCATAGCGGATTGCGGACGACACAGTAGCTATGAGCGCAGGAGCATGAAGGGGCATTCTTTTGAACCCCGATGGTTTATCTATGAATGTTCAATAAGATCAATGCGAGTTTATGCGATTCTCACGCTTTTATTTGACATCTTTTGCTTCCGTGCATGATCGTAACCGCCTTTATCGCTCCTCTGAAACGAATGTCAATGCCCAATACCCGTTTATCTTAACTGGGCCTTCGTACGGAAAAAGGCCAGTCAAACGTTCGACGTAGTAGGCCCTACAGAGCATGGCATAGCTTTAGGGTATGCATGGCATGGCATATTCCGATAGCGACGCATTTTGTTGTAACTAAGGTAGCGGAACCGACGGTATGCCTACTGCAGCTCATTGTGATCGACTTCGTTCAGCAGAAGTAAACCGTCAACGAAAGCATCGTCCGAAAGTGCCGCCATTACGCCAAGAAGAAGCCGAAGTTTCTGGAATTTTGCTTCTGGAAACACGTTCGCTTTTACTGAGGGCGTACGTTAGTACTGTGCAATGTGAATGTGAAAAGGTACCCAAATCTCAGGGTCACTAAACACGACATAGTTCAAGCGGACTTAGCTACTGAACATATATTCACGTGCCTTTTGTTTCGTGGATCGGTTTTTAAAATTCCCCGCAGGAAGTCTCTGATTTTTGTGTCGTTCGTTGTTCCGAACGGCGTTCAAGAGAAGAACGCCTCTCACGCGGGGCACCACTTTTCAATACGTGCGCAAAGGGCCGTGTCCAAATCAACCGTCACTTGAATAGTCTTCAGTAGAGCCGCCTGGGAAACATGGTGCTCGTGGGGCGCATCACAGGAACTGGACGAAAGGGGACCTGAGTCGCGCCGTTTCAAAACCCGGCTGTTCGCGGCAGAGCCGGGCCCCAGTTCGCACATTCCTCAACGTGATGCGCGTGCTGTGTATCACGCCTACTTCGCCTACGTCTAGTAAGCGACTGCAGAAGTGCCTCAGAACATGCCTTCTGCCAACAATGTATTACGTGTCAATAGACCCAGAGGCGCTTCAAGTGCCATGTTTTGGTACCGCAGCTGGGCATCTCCAGAGTGGGGTCTTCATTAATTTTGTCAAAATTTAGGCAAAGCATTTATGGTTTTTGCCTACGAAGGCGATTATTCAGACATCACTTTCAATTTAAGGTTTACAAGAGCCGGTTCCGGTTTGTGAATTGATGCAGCGCACGTACAGACTTTGCACGGCGATAAAGTGGTAAAGAAAAATTTAACGTAAGGTCCACGAGACACCCGCCACAGCCGACAGCGACAAGGTCCTACCTTAAAATTTAAAGATTAATTAAAGGCTTTAAACTTTTTTAGGGTGGCGCTTGCGGCGGGCCATATTCGACCCGGATTGTGCGGGCCTAAATTAATACCAAATCCCTAGACCTGCCCCCCCCCCGCCATATGACTGAATTACTGGACGCTCTAACGGGTAGCAAAGTTAAGCAGCGATCTTTGTAATGTTTTCTAAAGGTGTTTAGCTTGGAAATGTTAATGGCCAGATTAGAGTCATGATCGCATGCACGTCGTTTTTCTTACTTTAGAGGGCCAACAAATACAGAAAGATAGCATATCATGACGAACAACTTGACCATGAAAACAGCAACTTCGCATTGGAAATGCTTAAATGCTACGGCGTACGTGAGAACTAGGATGAGTATGGCGATGATTGAAGCGGTAACGATCAGACTCGCTCTCTCGAGAAGCTGCGAACGCTTTTTCAAGCATGTCTTCAAAGCATTACGGGCAATGAAGACGTGCCGATAACGCTCCACCCTGAATGCGTCCTGGACGTAGCGCCAGAGTGCGTATACGGCAGGCAAAAAGTTCATGACGACGCAGAAGAATCCGTTGGTCCAGGTAGTGCGAAAGTTCACCTACGACTTTTCGCCGAAAGCACGGCTACGTACGATCGACCAGTCGACCTTGACATGGGAAGCGTGCTCTTCTTCCTGCTTCATAGCGAAGTCGAACACACTGGTACTGCAGTGTAGCGTACAGTCGTTCCGCGAAGCGTCCCGGCATTGAACGTTGCAGTGCATATTGCGTATGTCGATCGGCGAGTTCACATCGAAGCCTTCTTGCATGCGTGTGGCCAGGTCGCGTTCCATGAAGCATAACGCTAAAAAAACGTCGAACTTCAACCAATCATACTAAGTTATACCTAGACGCCCGTACCGTACTGCTTACCGTATTCTACGGTACTATGTACGGTTCGGCGCAGGTCCAGTGCGGGTTTCCGTACCGTATTGGCGCAGTACGGAGTGCGGTACGGCACCATTGTCTGGCTAAAGATGCACTAGTACGGACCGCAGTACGGTTTTATAATGGGCTGTTCCGTACTCCGTACAATACTCTACGGTACCGTGTACGGCAATGAATGGTCAGTACGGTACTGAGTACGGTACGGAGTACGGTACGGGCGGTCGCGTTTAAGTCTACGCTGGATGCTACAAAGTGTTTAAACTTGAATGATGTTGAGTCTAGAAGTCAAGGCTTAGAGCACCTTGCTAACGTCTCGACGAAGGAACGTTCCTGACGGGCAGCAGCAAACCGGTCGGCAGGAAATCCATAACCCCTAATTACGGTACGAACTTTAGAAAGTAGCGTAATGCTTTATTTACACTCGTTGGCCAAGAGGTGGGGGCCCTAAGGATTACTGCAGTATAATTACAGGACCCATTAATGCGCCCGAAACATAACTTTTCTCAGCAATGAAACCGAGATCACCTAAAAGACTCTGAACCTCCTTGCGGTGCGAGGAATGGTTGGACTCTAACTGGCCCGATTCCGAGCTAGGTATCGCGCCGTACGCAGTCCATGCCAATACACATTAGTCACTCACCCAGCAGTACTGCGACGCCGATCAGGGTACAAACGAAGAACATTACGGCGTGTGGCCATATGGAGGAAGCGCTCGAAATCTGCAACGGAACAGAGACCCAATACACATCCAAAATCTGGAAATATGACAGTTCAAGCGCTTACTCTTGCTCGAGCAGATGGTGTCTCCCTGTGGCGACGCATACTGGCGTAAGTCAAATGCCGGAAGTGACGGCATATTAAGGCGACGCTGGTAGTGGTCAACTTCGTTGAGTTGTTGGTAAATGTCGTCGAGAGCGTCGTCCGATAAACTGCCCATAATATGAAGAACAAACGGCAGTATTTGCGAGATGAGAATCTGCGTGCTTTTATCAGGTTCCTACGACTTAGAGGCTTGAGGCCTAAGAACCTCTCACATCTCGTGGTTCACGAACTGCGTGGGTTCAGGGCGACTGCTCAGCAATTTACGTTTTAGTTCGTACCGCACCTCAGTTCTAAGACTCGCAGATTCAGTTCCTTGATTCCTGTGCCGTTCCTACGCTGCGCTTGATTCTTGGCTGCACTTATAAAAGAGCACATGCCGAGACAATGCTCGCCATTCAACAAATGTACAATGTTGTGTGTTTAAGCTCAAAGGGAAATCGCTGAGTAAAACTATCTTTTCAGTGATGCCGTAGTCGTGGGGTGAACAAGGCATTTTTGCGCCTACTTGTGACCACTTTAGACGCGGTCGAGCATAAATAATACCGTGTCGCCCTATTCCATGCTAGCCGCTGAGAGCGGAATAAGGAAAACACTGTGTTTTTATCGCAGCCGTGAAATACAAATCACTTAGCGGTAGTGAATGACTGAAGGGCCAACCGAACTACGCCTGTCAACGGGCCTCCCGGTCGAGGCTCGGCCGGACAAAGCCGGCTCAGATCGCGCCTTAGAACCGGGCGAATAACAAACGTAATGTGCGAACTGAAAAAATGCAAAAATCTACAAAAACGCGGAAGGCATTTGTGCTATCCGCAAAGAACATGCCAATACCTATGTTAATAACGCATAAATACCTGTGTTACTTACTCGTTGTCCTGTGTTGCCTGCGACCAATAAAAACATTCTATCCTCTCTCGTATCCCTTGCGTAGCCGACGACATCAGGGAGCGTTCAGAAAATACGTTAACATGACATGAGGGAAAGGGTCAGGCCAACGTCGACCAAGGTTGACATACGAGGAGGGGGTCAGAGCATAGTTCACGTGAACACAGCCGTTTGTCGAAAGCATTGTTTTTGGACCGCCGCTAGGCGCCGCCCGAGCAATTTTCATTATTTTTCCTAAGTTTACGCTTAAAATTTTGGTTGTGTCGCCTACGGCGGGCCTGTTTCTCTGAATCTGGTTCTCATTTTTGTACATTTTCCATGTCCTGTACAATGTACGCGTCCTGTCAGCACCTCGTGTGCTGCATTCGTTCCCGTTGATTGGAGGCATGGCATCGGTTACTGGCAGCCGTTATCTAGTGGTTTGTTAGGTTATGTATCGTGTTGCTGTTACTTGTTCAATACATTTGCATCAGCCATATGTGTTGCACTATTGAACTCTTGCTCAACGGTGCGTTGTAAGACCAGAAACCGAACAAAAAAGGTAAGAGCTTCGTACGTCGAACTTTACCGACGAATCATTGACCGACACCGGCCGAATAAGAAGCGCCTTCCGCACTTGCAAACCAGCGTTAAGCTAAAGCCCTGCACAGTCCGAAATAATCTTCGATTCCGCATCCATGTCGGCCAATGGAAATCTCTGCGCGCAGCCGAAGGAGTGCCCCGTGTGCCAGGAGCCCTTCGACACCGGCTTTCACCAGCCCGAACTCCTCGACGAATGCGGGCACTCCGTATGCTCCATTTGCATTCCTGGCCGCATTCTCTGGCCCGGACAAGCAGCATGCCCTCTGTGCTGGCAGGATACGCCGATTCCGCCGAACGGCTTGCCGATAAACAACGCCCTGCTTGGTAAGGATAAACTATTTCTATGTTTTTGTTTGGCTCAGTTGACTATGGCCGTACCGTACTGCACGGTACCGGGGACTGTATCACTGTTTCGGTAAACTGCCAAAGCCACTGACTTTTGGTGGACTGAACTGAACAGACCTGACTTTGACCTTTATCAATTTATCGCGAAAAATATGACTTTCGTAGGTCATTGAACTAACAGCCCGGCCCGAGATGAAGAGTGGACGGTGAAAGGGGGGGGCTTACCTGTAAGGCAGATTTTGTCGATCTTGCGTGACTGTCCTTTAGTCCTTGTTTAAACAACATGCTCCACCGCTTGTTCCGTGCATTAGTACTCAACTCTTAACTGTACTTTTATGTGTCCTGGTAGCCTTAGATTTGTACCATTTACTCAAAATATTTTCGTCGCTAAAGGGTTCCACCTACACAAGTTACGGTGTAAGGCGCCGTGCGTTAGGGGTGGTCCAGTACGGTGCGGAGGGCGTCGGTACGGAACGGCTACCGGTTGTTGATCTTTAATCAAAGTCGTTTCTTAGATGTGCATGAAGCGGCAAACTATGCCGAAAGCGTAAAATGCTCAGAATGCAAGAAGAACGTGCCGCCGACAGAAGCGTTTGCTTGTAAGACTTGCTCAGCCGATGAGCAGACGGTCGTTCTCGTCTGCGGTGCGTGCGCAATGCGACATCACAGAGCCCATGATGTCGTCGAATACGCCGCGATGGCGAACGCCGCCGACATCGTCTCGGCGATGCGGGACCACCTGCAGCACAACATCACGGTGCAGCGACACTCTACGGAGTTGCACTTCGCGATAGGTGTCGTCGAAGGCAGTGTGCAGCGGCTTGTTCAGGTAAATCAACAGTCAGGATTTTGGACGCGACACTTGACCCTCGACTTGTAGGATTGCCAAGTGTTCCGACCGTTGTCGTTGTTCACAAAGGAAGAGCACGGCAGGCACGTGAAGGAATCGAGTGAGCACCATCTTCGCAGCGTAAGTGTTGAGCGGTTAGATTAAGTTTGAACCTAGTAACACTGTTTCAAACCAAATTGTTTCTCCAACAACATTACACGGTAAATATTTTAATCGAATGTTGTCCAATCAGGGGAGGGTCGCAAATTTGAAGAGGCTCTTCCACAGAACAGTCGACTCTTACGGGTCGGAATTCAGCCAAAAAAAGACAAAATTTAGCCATGCACGGCGAGTTCCCATAGTGCTAAAAATCGCAAGGTCAACTCCCCGAGTGGATTCCGTATGCTCAGAGCTTCATTTAAGCATCTTCGGGTACTGTGATTCTACACGGGAGCCAAAATTAACCTTGGCTAAAGGGGGAGCACTCGACTTTAAAAAAACTTTTTTAGTCTTGAAACCAGTGAAGCAACCATGGTGCATGGCCCCCTTAGTCAAATTGTTGAAAACGTGTGGCCCCACCTTTAAGTTTGCCCCCCCCCCCCCTATAACGGACCCCATATGGGATGATAGTACCCATGTTCGGGATTTTACGTAAATCTTTGGATGGGCACGGACTGATTTAGGGGAAGGGTCAGCATTGTTCATAGCGCCTTGCCCCTGCCCCTAAGGGAGTCGGAGGGGCAGGGGGGGGCGCACATGCACTTTACGGTATTTCGCCTTCGACTATAAGAACTTGAACTTCTGCGAGATTTATTAGGTTTTCAACGTTTGTGTCCTTTTGTGCTCCCTGACAGCTTGAGATTAGCATTTGCGATATTTAGATCCGTACACTCGGTGCAGCAAAACGCGTCATTGCTCGATGCCGCTATGAACTGTCCAGGATTCACATCGACGATGGATTGTCGTCAAGCAAGGAACTGGCAGGCCCATCCCGTAGAAGCACCAAGACGGCATGTCGAAAGTACGGTCGGCGTTTCTCTCGTTGGACGGCTTCGTCCGGCCCATTGCAGAAGAAAGCACGTCACTGTCCGCCGGCGCCGCACAACACTACGCAGTTCCTGCTGGACGACATCGACAAGTCGATGACGATGAATCCTGGCTTGCGACGCTAGCCGTAGGGCACCTGTCACCGTTTATTCCTCTTGCATGTAGTGGTTTTTGCACCACAGTCTCAAGCGTCGCTTTGTCCATGAGTATTAAACAATTATTTTCAACGCTTCAACGAAGCGCTATGCATTGTTCTTAGCGCTATAGCAGTGTCCATTATTCGACGCAATGCATACGCAAGACTTTTCTGGGTTCAGACTCACACTAGCCCTTTCGGTAATACAGAATTTGACCAAAAAAGTCTATGCTTACACGACATGCGCATGTGTGCATACCGATTGCAATCGCATGTAAACAGGAGGCAGAATTGCACAAAAACCGTTTATCCTTCGAATTCGCCCAAGGCTTTGAATAGTGCTGAATTTTTCCGCGGTTTTTGACACGAAGACAAGGGAACGTTGCCCAGCCCTCTGGTGTAACGCTTAACATCTCTTTGCGGGCCTTGCAGACAAAAGCCTCCGTGAACATGGCACGTTCTCGTTTCATACATTGCGCTTGATTCTTGCACCGTTTGCGGAAACCGCCCCAGAACCGACATTGCATTCACAGTATCGGAAGAAGGACATCGACGTTTTGTTGTGAAAATCTTGAACTTGATGCCAGCGGTAACAAAGATCCGACCTTTTAAACGAGAAGATTGTATTGAGCACGTGCTACCTGACACGCTAGCTAGGTCCCAGCAGTCTACGAAGCACGTTCCCCGTCATAGCGTCGAGTCCGGCATGATGGTGCCTGTCCAGCTTGTGTTATCGAAGGATTTATCTTAGGTGTACTTTGGAACGCTTAGGTGGGTCCAGTAAGCGGTCTAAGAGTCCGAAGTATTATGTAAGACGGAAGGCTTTCAACGGTTTACTGACCTAGTGTCTCAAAATCGTAAGCATGTTTGTTTAGGTACACATGCACACACACCGGGCACTTCTTACCGCTTAGACATGAACTTTAACGCTATGGCACTATAACGTAGCGTGCAGCCGTTCGGTAACGCATCTTGGCAATGCACATCGCATGCCACTAACCGGTGCAATAGCAGCGTAGTTCACACTGAAGCCTTGCACGCGGTTCATCATGTCATGTTCCGTGATGCTTAGCGCTAATATCAACGGAGGCAACGGTAGTGCGCCGATGGTAATTCCGGATGTATGATTTTTGCCCTTTTAACACTAATTCGAAACATTTCTGGTTTTCCCGTTGAGGCCCATTTGGGTCCGGATACAAACCCGGGTGGGTACCAAAGCTCCTTTTTGGTTCTTTCTGGGTTGAGGCCCGACCACGAGGCCTGAACGCCAAGGGCCAGGCACGCGTCTCAAGCCAAGGCCCGCGGGTCGAGCCGGCTCGTTTACCAGCGTAAGTCCGCTGTTGCCGTGCTGCGCTCGTGGGACCGCTGCGCAACCAGCGCCGGCTAATTGAGGATTTGGCAATTAAAGGGGTGCGCGAGGACGCCGTTGCCTTAGCGACCCTTGACCTGCTCAGCTCAGTCGCCCGCTGACTCACATTATACGCAAGAAACGACCAACAGACCTCGCTTGGTACCTCTTATGGGCTAAAATTACGTTTTGCCGACCTTTGAAGCCGCGGCACAACCTCGAGCGCAAAATGATAATCCGATTTCTCAATTCGCCCCGCAGACGCATAGCCCTTATCGCCTTTTATATTTCCAGGAGATGACGCAACACTGCTCCTTGGTCCCTGGAAAGCGGACCCATTTCGTCAAAATAACATCCGTTTATAGGTACATCTAGGCGCATCCTGGCGGTCATGAAGGCGTTTTCTCTAGCAACAATCACTCTTTATTCGTTCACTGCACACTTCGTTGCGCTTCTATCGTCGTTCGAGGGGACGAATGCGGCGCCGACAATGACAACACGTAAGTTCCACTGCCTGGAATGAGCCCAATGCGCTCTCCCAGTCCAGGGCAGCTGTAGCTTTTAATGCTAATTCTAGCGGCCGCTCCCTATCAAATAGGCGGTGGAAGCGAGCACTGCTCGGAGATGCCAGACGGCTCGTATCATGTCGATAAATGCGGCAGCACATTCCACATCTGCGAGAATGGAACCGGCTGGATCGCTAACTGCTCGCCGCCGTTGGTCTTCGACGTCTATGGTGATGCATGCCGCGAGAAAGCGGACAATCCCAGAATGCAATGACGGTGGGTTGCATGTGTTTATTGCACGGATTAGCTGAAAAGAACCTTTGTCGGCGACTAGTCAAAAGGCCTGTTCACAATAGAGCGACAGCTGACAAGACACAGACACCGTGTCGGATCTATTGTGAACACTCGTACCCGTCAGGGCATCCGACAGGCCTGTCGGCCCGACACATGTCTGTCGGCTTGGTGTCGGATGAGTGTTCATAATCAAAAATCGCTAGCCGACAGACAAGCCGACACGTGTCGGATGGCTGTCGGTTGGCTTCGACAGAAATCGAATTCTGTCGGGATGAACCGGAGGAGGGGGGGGGGNGCCCGGATGGCGGAAGACAAATGGTCACTGCGCTGCACCAGATGGAAGCCCAAAGGCAAGCGACCGCCGAACTGGGGAGTGCCAACACGATGGGAAGACGCAGTCATCGATGTCCACGGAGAAAATTGGAAGGAAATCGCACAAGACCGTCAGCAGTATCGACATCGGTGTGCCTTGCTATCTGGAACGCCTCGGCGCGACGGATTGACGACAAGGCGTCAAAGTATCAAAGTAAGTGCCCCCCAAAGCACCTGTGCCCCCCGAAATTTTTGGTCCGCTACGCCCCTGTTGTGAACGTAGCTAAAAGCGGTCCTTGATTTTGCCACGGACAATCGCGCTAATGACACTCCGGAAGCTGCGCAAAATTTTGAAAATGTTGGCGACTTTCGACAGTTTGCGGTAAATTTTGCAAGTGTTTTCAAGGCAAATCTTGTTCATTTATAGTCGGTCTAAGCGTTCCCACCGTTATTAAATAACAGGTTTTAGATCTGCGCTGGAAAGTAGGGTTTAACAGTGAGGGGTGACCCTATATATCAACTGAGTTTTTACGTGGGGAATGATAAAATGGGGGAGTCAACAAGAAGGAGTGGTTCTATGGCAGTCGAAGCGCTATTGTCCAGGAAGAGACTGATGTTAGTGAGGCTACAGGTTGTTCGTCTCCCGTTGTTTTGGGTCCCTTTCGTTTGGGTCCCGCTTTCTTGGGTCCCGGCTAAAATTTCCGATCGTTTTTTGGGCCCGGTTGTTTGAGTCCCGGTGGTTTGGGTCCTCGGAAAAATAGCAAGTTGCAGGTTTTATTTGTGTATAGGCCTAAGTATGACACTAAGCAAACAGCCTAAACATGACAGGGCTGGGACCCGGTCTCGGTCTCGGTTTTCCGAGAGTTTCGGACCATTTTGGAGGTCTCGGTCTCGGTTGAAAAACCGAGACTAAACCGAGACTTAGAGACTGCGCCGCTAGGCGCAGTCTCAGAGAAAATTTGCCCAGGCTCATGTTTGCCTGAATTAATGTGGACGATGGCCGAGTAACACGAGAACTAGGTAAGCTGGTGGAGATATGTGTTACCCGGCACCGAGACAGCGTTTCGAAATTTTAGTCTGGACTCTAAGAAGCGAACTAAGTTGGCCCAAACAACCGGATCCTAACAACGGGTAACCGTCAGTCAGTAAATAAATTTAGACGACGAGCCCTCGGCATTCGAGTCGAACTGATGTCAGGAGCACGGCATCAACGACATGAAGGCTCATGCTTCCGGCGCGTGTAGCCCCGTCTTCTTCGTGTGTCTACAGAACTTCAAGACGTGGAAACATGCGTGCCCGGAAGACGATGGCACATGCTTTTCGGAGGTCGACCAAACTTGTCGAGCGGCACAGGAGCTTCCAGAGTGTCAGCTTCTTGGCATTACGTGAGTAACTCACAGGGCTATTAGGGCTTTCTCTGTCCCGGTGTTTTCGGTCCGATTTTTTCATGCAAAACCGTGCTTCGGAATGTTTTAGCCTACGCCTAAACCAAATGCGCATACTCCTTGCCATTTATTGACCTGGCTGGGCATTCTCGCGGTTTCGGCTTCCGGTCCTCTAGTCGTACGGGAACGTCCAGAAAATACGTGACGGCTACGGAGGGAGGGAGGGGTTATCGGACAGACGTCACACGGGGAGGGCGTGGTTCCGGGGGTGCGTTCACCGCCGATGGCGGACCATATTTTGGACGGTTTTCCCTGTAGTATTGACGCAATTGAAAGATGCATCAAAAAGCTTAATCAGAGCTATGGTACGTCAAAACGTATACTTTAAGTGCGACGACACGGCGGAGGCGGAGAGGGCCAAACCGAACCGTTACGTAAGCGTCATAGGGGAGGGGGGGGGAGGGTAAAAAATGGTCCTGCGACCGGTACACATATTCTGAGCGAAGGCTCATCAAATTGTTGAAGCGGCGAAACAACAAGAAGCAAAAGTTTACTTTTTAGCGATACTTTGGCGTATACTTGGTTCGTTTTTCGTAATTTCTGCGGAATTTTGCCATTGTTATGGAGAAAACAAATCTAAAAAGATTATCCTGAGGCCGCTAAGCCGGTACCGAAAATACCGAATAAATTTCTATGCCGGGGCCGAAGTGCGTTGCATTCACAGTCTCTAAGACATACAAAAACCCGGTTCACGCGTATTTAGACCGGTTTTAGGAGCCCTACGTTTGAACCACTACCGGAATACGACTGCTTCATGAAAAGAAACGGTCCGCATGCTATCGGATGCAGCAGGCACGCCGTATACTGCGCGAATTCGCAAATTGGTTGGCGGATAAAGTGCCCTGAGTTTCTTGTCTTCGACGAGCTTCTTCGCATGTTCGTCGACCCGACAAGTCTGCCTTCGTGCGTTTAAGGGAATACCGACAAGAAAACTCGATGACGATAGTTCCGACAAACTACTGAAATTCTCGCCGTATACTCCAATGTTTGTCCGTATAAACGTGGTCTTTGAAGATTAGTATTTTCAAAGAGAGGCCTGGTTTGGATTTGACTGTGAAAAGGATTCTCGCTGGACCGCCGCTTTGAGCCCTAAGCTCGCCTCACTGTGCTTTACCTTGACTCCGCTGTAGACTACACTGCCGCTGCTTCGGAGGCTGCTGCGATCACGCGCGACAACCTGTCGGCGCATGCTGAATTGCTGAGCTGAAATGCGTTAGAGACTCCTCGTTCTTGCTAGAGAGAGTCGAGACACCAACGTGGCCGGTGACGTGATGGGGCCCACCCTCACGTGAGCCGTGACGTGCCGCGTCAAGGCGCCGTTATTGCGTCATCAACTTTCCGTCAAAATCACTAATGTACCGGTAGTTTCTAAAAAAATCCGTACTTTTCAAGCTTTCTTTCCCTTTAAATGTTGTCCAGTGATCGTATAGTACAGCAGAGTAAGTTTGAGATACCGAGAAACATATTCGACGCTTCGACAATTCATCACATTTGGCCGTATTCGCCGAAATCATGGAAAAGTAATGTCTAGTTAACGGCGCCGTTATGTGGATATCCCCGCGAAGTGAGCCGTGACGTGATGCTAGCCCCCCCCCCCCCTCCCCCGTGACGTGACTTGATCCGTGACGTGCATCACGGCATAACGGCCACGTCACGGCTCACGTTACTGTTACAGACTAAGTCTAGTCCATGCCGCTGCTGTCCACACCATAAAACCTACGCGGGCACTGTTACGCAGCTGAACTGAGGAAGTCGGCGACCGGCATTGGGCCCTCAAGGCCGGGTCGAGTCTTTATTTGAAGGGCTGTTCTCAGTGTTGTAACTGAGCAAAGACACAGAATGTAACCCCCAGTGCGGAAGTAGTGCACGTTTTAAAAACTGCCCTCTGGAATAGTGAACGTGATCTCTACGGACTGACCTAGCCATTAGATAAAACATAAAACAAAGTTTTTATGACGAGTACAGCTCCCTGGTATAGCAATATGAGCTATATGCCTGCGCCAGATGCTGGCCGTTTACGGCTAACTATCGAGAAAAGTTAAGCTGTACCGTACTCCGTATATATAATCCGTCAGTACGGTACGTATCCATTTCGCAGCCAGCGTGACGCGTTAGCAGTAGCAGACTGTCTTTGACTAACAAGCGCCATGCGGTTGCGAGCCTATGTTTTGTATTCGCTTTTTTGCCGAAAATAAAAAAAAAGATATTCGCCCACTAACCCTCCTTGACAACTGTACTGTGCCAATATTTTTGTCGAATTTACCTAAGACCGGCCTTTTTTGCCAGGTGGCGTGCCTCGTCTCAGTAACCTAAGGACTCGGGTAAAGTATTTTCCAGATTTTATTTGTAGCCAAAAAGACGACGTAAGTACGTATGCCAGCATGGTGATCAATAACGAGTACACTCATCGCCGTGGCTACGCTATCGCCTAGTCGAACTTGCGACGTTTTGGAGGAACGCCGCGAAGCACTTGACCCGTGCTGCCGTCCACACGAGTCCCCACCGCACGTTCACAGGAGGTTCGAGCGTCTTGCGACTGAGCTTGCATGGGGCGCACGTCCCCGTCGGGATCCGACTCTGGTGGCTGACTAGCGGCTTCTTCCAAATCCTCATTTGATGGTGCAGCATTCGGCGTAACCGATGCAGGCGTTGGCTCGTCGGTGCGGATCTCCGTCAAGTATTCGTTGAACTTTCACGGGCGTGCGAGACGGCGTTGAGCTAAAAGGCCACCGCGAGTCTTGAGCATAGTGGGATAGCACAAGCACTAGGTAAAATGACCGGACACTTCATGAGATTGCACTAATCGTTTCGAATCACTGAAGAAAACGATAAAAAATAAAACGTTTGCTCGCGCATCTGGAAGCCGTGTTGCGCGGCCGTATGGGTGGTCTGGACTGCTGCCTACGGCCAGCTTGTTTTTGGGTGGTGGAGCGATTGTCCGAAATCAAGAATAAGCAGGTTGTGGCTGCTTATGGGGAGGGGCAAAAAAACATGGGGGGGGGGGACCAAAATAACATGGGGGCATAGGTCTTGCCCCACCCCCCATAAGCAGCCCTAACCGTATGTTGCTTAGGCTTAGGAACGTTGCGGACCAGGGACCGAAGAAACTGGTAGCCGCCCTCGGTATACCGTATTTCTTCGAATAGAGCCTCACCTCGAACAGAGCCCCATAGATCCCCACCCCAATGTTCTGGATACCCATCTGGGGTATGCGAACTTCAGATCTAAGGCCATATTTGGATAGATAAGGATAAAATAAGAATTTCAGAACAGAGAGTAAGTCTTACTGATGATTAGCCGACCAGACTAATAAAAACCCCACATCGTCAGTCCAGCCCATGCGTAGACAACAACGTCTTGAGTATGCAGCAAATGCATGTGCACATCGTTTAACAGTTCATGTTTAGCTTAAATCTCTGGCGCTTATATTGACGACGACTGCGTGGACGTCCGTGACACTTTTGCCATATCGCATTTGGTATTTCATTACCGCCTTGACCATCGTACCTGACTCGTCATGCGCTGACATTAAACTGCGAGTCGAAATGTCGTCTGTCCTCGTCCTCTTTCTCTATCTCAATCCGGTATGTCGGAGAGTTTCGCAGTACAGACGTCAAACGGCTTGCTCAGGCTTTCCTTGCAGGTAGTCAACCCGTTACTCACGCTCCTTGTCCACGCGCCATACAGGAGGCTGATCAAGGAGAAAGCGTCGCTGGCTTATGAGCGCATGCTAGCCATATTTCATTTGGCCGAAGCAAAATGACTCACTGTGTTTTTAGCAGATAAAAGCTTCAGTACAGTACAGTCAACGCGCTGTTCAGGAAAAAACTTATCGGCGAGTGCGGAGGGTAAGCGCCCTCTCGGTTCCCGCAACAACGTTCCCCCTCCCGGTCGGGCATGAAAGTCCTCCTCTTCCGCTCCATGGTGCATAGCCCCCCCCCCCCCCCCCCCCCCCCCCCCCCCCCCCCCCCCCCCCCCC
>JNEY01000843.1:35710-48788 GCA_020875895.1 Aphelenchus avenae
CCCCCCCCCCGTCCACGGCTTCGGCCTCTCCCACTAAATATGGGACCGTCTCGAATTTTGGCATTCCAGCAATCTTTGCGCTGCATCGTATCTTGTAGCACTTGTGCGTCAGCGCCAAGTAGGTCCACCCAACAGGGCATCGCCGTGGTTCGGCTGCGGAATGCATGCAGTCGGCGGATCAGGACAAATGATTGGAGTTGGGCAAGCCATGACTTGCGCTCGCCCTCGTCAAAGGCGCTTGCCTGGACGTATAGCGACAGATAAACGGAAGACGCAGGAAACAGTCATTGCAGGACTACAAACTTGTTTGGAGGTTAAGAGCGAGACAATGCTGCTCAGTGACGTTCACCGGTTGACTCAAGCTTGCGGATGCTTGTAGTAACAACTACGTGTCACTTCACCTGTAGCCCAGTTGGTCAAATTGAATGGTTTTCCATCTGTCCACGTCCATTTGTTTCACGACGACATGCCACAAATTCCGCCCAGCCAGTAGCCACTGTTGCCGAAGTTCCAGCGATCGCTCAGGAATGCGTTGGTGAATCCGTTACGCACAGATATCAGACGACCACTAAGCGCAACGCACTTCTCTTCGGCATCGTACCAGTTGGTCGGCGTTTCGTGATATCTCAAAACAGTTTCTCGGGTAAGATCATGTCAACATTTATGTGTAACGAAAGCTGGTTGTTTGTAAACAAATGTCCGAGAAAGTTCATGTTAGCCCAGAGCTATATTTCACCCGACCATCCCTGTTCTGAAAGCACAGAAAATACATTCCTAACTGTAGAAAGCGAAGACTAGGGGAAAGTGGAGACTTGGGGGAAAGGGATATCGGAAATCAGGCGAAGAGGAGATTAACGGGGAAAAAAGAAGACTAACGGGGAACGAGAGACTAGGGTTAGATGGGGAGACTTAGGAGGAACGCGACTCTGTGAATACATCTGAATTTACTCCTGTACAATTTACTCCTAGAAGCGCTAGATACACTGCTTCTCGAAGTGCTAGGTGCAGACCTCCTAGACATGCTAGGTGCTGACCTCTTAGAAAGCTAGATGGAGACCACATAGAACTGCTAAGTGCTGAACTCCTAAAAATGCTAGGTGATGACCTCATAGAAATACTAGGTGCTGACCTCATAGAAGTGCTAGGTGCTGACCTCATAGACATGCTAGGTCCAGACCGATTCTGTTGTGACTATTTTGACCGCTCTTTGCACTTTCTTCCGATCACTTGTGTGACCCTGATCGCATCACAGTTACGCTGAATCACTTTCCGTGTCACCCCAAATCCGCCAAATTGCTCTCGGTAATGCCCGGTAATTCGCCCAACACACTCACTCAGCCCTGGCACCGATAGGTCTTTTACGTCAAGACCTCACAGTATTTAAGCAGTGTTCATCGCTATGTAGATGGAGCAGTATTAAGATCACGTCTAAGATAGTGCCTAAAATCTAACTAAGCGCTAACTTATTCGCTGCTTTCCGTTCTAATAAACGGTACGGACACTTCAACTGTTCACGTTGGTGTTCACGTAAGTCAGTTTAAGTAACGTTAACGTAAGGGGGGTCAAGCCAAACGTTTCCGTAGGACTGTAAGCGCCTAGCGGACCTAAACTTAAACGGTTTCCATGCGGACATAGGATCCGACGGACTTAAAGCAAAGCTTATACTTCCCCGCCAGAAAAAGTCACGACAGTTTTTGGAGCCCGCTGCGGGGCATTACCGTATTGGTTCTAATATAAGACGATGTCTTCTATTTTTCGATGGCCAAATTTTTGAGGTTCTCGTGAAAGTCGTAAAGGGTCCCCCCTATGGATTTAGCAAAATTTTTCGAAATTTTGGTGACAAAAAGTTCTCGTCTAGAATGAACAGTTATGGCCTAAAATGCGTTCTAAACATGTCTCTGCGATAAGTCAACTTTGAAATTTTTGGCGCTCGTCTTCTATTAGAGCTCGTCTTCTATTAGAGCTCGTCTTATATTAGAACCAATACGGTAGCAAGCTGTAAAACTGAGCGACGCTAATAGTTCTCGCGATTTTTGGGAAGAGCCCTTTGACCATCCCACAAACCGATATACCGGCGCGGCATCGTCTAGCCTCAGTGATTTATGCGCAGAATTACAGGAATTCTGCGCAGCATACATAACCATGGACCACTTTAACGAAACAAAAAATCGGGCTTGCAGAAGTGCATTCCCGCCCTAAATGCAGTCACGCAGGCGTCTAAAATTGACCTTCTCGTGGATTTACGCCTTAGCGATGACGATTTGAAAGTCGAACTGGAGACAAAATTAACCGCTCTGACACAATCAAGCGATACGCTGGCCCGATTTGCTCAATACATTAATGCCGAAACACAGGCCCTAAAGGAAATTGCAGAGTCCCTACCTGGCCCTGTTAGCGATGAAGCTACAAAAGCGTATCTGGAATTTATGAATTCTCAGGGCGGACGAGTCGAATGCGTAAGACAAATAAATACTGCTGTGACGCGCTTGCACAGCGAGAAAACGAGACTCGAAGGGTACCTGGCAGCAGTTTCTGCCCGGATAAACCGAGACAATGCCAGCGCTAGGCCTACCAGCACAGCTCCTTTGCGTGTCACAGCAATGCTCCCCACATTGAGCGACATACTTGGATCCCAAAAGACTACCCGGTTGCCCTTCCTTCATGAAGACAAAAATGATGTGCAAAAACAAGTTCCGGCCGTTCCCGTGTCGCAATTTGCTCCGCGGTTTCAATTACCTACTTACAGCGGCTCGTTGGCCGATTTCCCTTCTTTTTACGACAGTTTCGAGGCGCTTGTTGACAGGAATCCCACACTGTCAAACTTTGAAAAAATGACCATTTTGCTTTCGTGCCTCGAAGGAACCGCAAAACACGCTGTCGCTGGTTTTAAGCCAACCAACGATAATTACGAAATCGTGAAGAACATTTTGAAGCAACAGTTCGGGATCTTGGAGAGCCAGGGCCAAGATATCGACCATGAGCAAATGATCCTTTCGGTCGAAGAAAAACTTCCAAAAAGCATTATGAAGGAAATTTACGAGATCAGACGTTTGTACATTGCAAAAGCTCCGGCCGATGCTTTTACTGCAAAAAGCCTCAGGCTCATCACAGTTCACTCTGCCCAAGTTGCCCTTCTAAGAGGAGTGACCGGGACGGCTCAAGATCAACAAAACATACCGGCCGCCCGGAAGTGAAATTAGTCGCAACAACCGTTGAAGGCCACCGTTTGGAGGAGCCCGTAAACGATATTTTGACGCCTCACGAAGTTCCGAAATGGGCGTTTACTGCTAGCACTGATGAAAATAATGTTGCGCTATGTACGCGCGAAACGCTCGTTGCTAGCACTACTAACATGAAAAAAGTTCCTGCTACGTTAGTATTTGATACGGCAGCTCAGATTTCACTAATTTCGAACGACCTTGCCCGTTCCCTTGACCTGGTGAGAGTTGGGACAGAGGAGCAAACCTTAAGCACCCTAACCTCGCTCAAAAGGACTGAAACCCTGCCAGTGTTCGAAGCGCTTATACGTAAAGCTGACTCTAGTTTTGTCAAAATTCGTCTGCTTGGTCGTACAAGGCTACCGCCTCTACTATGCACACAAATTCTTAACAAACCATGAGAGCTGGAACGTACTAAGCGAAGCACCGTGCTTGCCAAACAATACTTATATAACCCGGACATTCTGATCGGTGCAGACCTGTATCATGTATTCAAAGTCAAACCCATCCGCACGCTATCAAGCGGTGCTTGTGTTGTTTCATCATCCGTCCGGTACGGCGTTTTTGATCCTCTCCCTGTAAAAAGTAACCAAAACAACAAAAGTGCAGTAGCGCTGATGACCACGACACGTTTACACAGGGAAGGCAACAATGTTAGTTTTCAGAATCTCGCCTCTCCGAATTCTTTGGCGGGGGAGGGGATAACGGAATCTGACGAAACAAAACGAAAGCTTTTTCGATCAGCGCACCAGAAAAAACCGAATGTTTTCAAAATTTTATGTGTCCGCTTAACGATTCGCTACCGCCAACGTTGCCACATTGTTCTGATCAAATTGCGCCAGCGTTGATGACGACAGAAAGTTTGCGAGTAATTTCTCTTTCTCGAATTCCCCCGCGCACTGACCTTCAAATCCCGCTGCCGCGCAGGCTCGTGGCAGGAACGGAAGTTAACGCAAAAGAAAATGAAGGGCGCAAGGCCGTCGTAACTGAGCAGAGTTCAGGTTTTTATAAACAGGTCTGGTTACCGAGCACTAGCCAGTCTTCTGCGAGTTGGCACGCTCTGCATAGAGGTATGTCTCAAACTCTGGCCATGCTACTTATGCTGATGTGCATACTGGCACTTTCGCTTTTTGGTTACGTTAACTCTCTAGATGCATACGCGTATGATGCTGTGGACAGCGGTAACGGCCCAAACACTGAGCAAAATCCTACTTTGCCGAATCAAAATTTGGTTCAGAATCACTTTACTAAACTTGTTCCATACGGCATTGGCATCGCTCTCATACTCTTAGTTCCGAGCATCATTCTGTTTCGCGTAAAATTCGTAAAACCATCGGCTGGCAAAAATCCCTTTATGGAATGGCTTGGGACTTACGAAAATGCCGACGAAGAAGTGACCGGACCCTCTTGCAATGCTAATTTTCTCATAGATCTTTGGAAAAACACTCTAATGGGGGTCCGTCGGCATAAAAACCTTTGTCAGATGGAGCGCCGTTTAAGGCGGGCTAAGAGAAAACGGGCCAACAAAGCTACGACAGCTTGGAATACCGAACATTGCTGCGTAAAACGGCGGTGCAGGAAAAATAAAACCTGCAGAGGTCCCAAGCTAATAACGAGTAGTGACGAAGAAGACAGTCCGCCGCCACTTTCCGAAAACGTTCAAAAGCCCTGTCAATGTGTTTTGTGTGCCAAGCCGAAATCCTACAAAGGCGGTTTTGGCTTAAAATGTGCTCTTGGCACTTCGCTCGTTGGTCGTTATGGCCCAGAGAACGGAACAAATTCTTCGAACGTACCGGTCGAAGAGCCAAAATCCGCTAGGAAAGTACAGCGAAATTTTTGCCATGGCAAATTTCTCATTACTGAAGCAAATTTATGGCACGTAAGCTTGTCCGATCAAACGTCATTGCACGAGAATCATGGCGCTTACGAGACGCTTGACGTCTCCAAATTTCTCGGGTTTATTTTCGGGTACTTTGCGTTAGTTGCCGTGGGCCAAGTGTTAAAATTTGTCACACAGAGGCACGTGGAAGCAAAGACCACTGAGTGGATGCGCTCATTTGAGACGAACGCAAACGATGAACATCCGGACCAAACTGGTTTCTTTTCGACGCTGAGTGTAGAACTGAAAAGGCGTCTAAAGACACAAAAACAATTAAAACGCCGACTAATAAGGCAGGAACAAAAACGACTCAAAAAATGGCGTAAGTACAGGCCAGGGCACTGTTGTCGGATGAAACACTGCCGCATTGGTTGGACATGCACCAACGCAGTGCTGACGGATTCAGAGGACAGCAACGAAAAAACCTTAAAGCCATGCTTGTGCAGAAAATGCTACAAGCCCCGACGATTCACGAGCTTCGGACTTAAATGGCTCATGAAAACAGGCATTACAGTTTTTATGTTACTTTACCCGTGCTCGACTAGCACCTCAGCAACGCATGCGAATGGTGATCTTTGCACGGCATGCCCCGTGCCACAGACGGATAAAAATTCGATAGAGCTTATTTCGTGCACGGAAGACGCTATAAACCGTGGACAGATACCGAATAGTCATAGCGCAGTTCCTAGTTTTGAAGAAGGTGTAAGATTGGATACAAGCCTATGCAAGTTTGCACTGGTAAGCGCGGCGATGATTGTGTTTTCATCAAAACTGCTTAAACTGCTAGCGCCTCGCCAGATTAAACAAGCTATGCATGCGCGGACTGTGCTCCTACTGATAGGAATAAGTATGTTAAGCAAAGCAGTTGAGGCAACTATACAGGTTTCCTACGTCTCCCCAGCAGGCAGCATCGCAGCGTCGAGCAGAGAAGCATCGCGGATCGGCACTTGCGCAGTGAACTGGACCAACGGCTTCGGAGGACATGCAGCAGCGCGTTTTCCCACATCTTTCCCTGATGTTTTACTTGTACCATTTTTATCGCTTCCTCTTCAGCATAAGATTGTAACTCTATCTCTCCTAATGCCTCCCATGGTCGGCATCTTGTCGGGCGGGAGGATTCTGTTGTGACTATTTTGACCGCTCTTTGCACTTTCTTCCGATCACTTGTGTGACCCTGATCGCATCACACTTACGCTGAAGCACTTTCCGTGTCACCCCAAATCCGCCAAATTGCTCTCGGTAATGCCCGGTAATTCGCCCAACACACTCACTCAGCCCTGGCACCGATAGTCTTTTACGTCAAGACCTCACAGTATTTAAGCAGTGTTCATCGCTATGTAGATGGAGCAGTATTAAGATCACGTCTAAGATAGTGCCTAAAATCTAACTAAGCGCTAACTTATTCGCTGCTTTCCGTTCTAATAAACGGTACGGACACTTCAACTGTTCACGTTGGTGTTCACGTAAGTCAGTTTAAGTAACGTTAACGTAAGGGGGGTCAAGCCAAACGTTTCCGTAGGACTGTAAGCGCCTAGCGGACCTAAACTTAAACGGTTTCCGTGCGGACATAGGATCCGACGGACTTAAAGCAAAGCTTATACTTCCCCGCCAGAAAAAGTCACGACAGTTTTTGGAGCCCGCTCCGGGGCATTAGCAAGCTGTAAAACTGAGCGACGCTAATAGTTCTCGCGATTTTCGCGCGGTCATAAGCGAATGCATACTGGGGGAAGACCGCACACGTGTGAGGTCTGCGGTGCTGCATTCAATCAAGTCTCTGCCTTCAAGGACACAAAGGAATACACACCGGCGAGCAGCCGTACGAATGCGACGTATGCGGGAAACGATTCGCTAGACCAGGCGCTTTGAACTTCCATAAAGGAGGGCACGCCGGCCAAAAACCGTACGTCTGCGAAGTGTGCGGGAAAGCTTTTAGCCAGACGAGCCACCTCCAGGTGCATCGACGACTTCATTCCGGCGAGAGGCCGTATAATTGCGAATACTGTGGCGCTGCGTTCGCCCACTCGAGTAGCTTTAAGGAGCACGTGCGACGACGTCACGTGTCTGCGGGGCGCAGTGCGTATACTTCCTGGATCTGCGACAAAACCTTCAGCAGGAAACAGTCGCTCGCTGGACATCAACTTGTTCACACGGGAGAATAGCCGTTCAAATGCGACAAGTGCAGAGTCGGCTTTCGTCAACTCAATCACCTGAGAATCCACACGCGCCGCCATACTGGAGAAAAATCGTACACATGCGGCTCCAGTGGAAAATCTTTTGCGCACTCCGTTACCCTTAAGGAGCACGAGCGTGTGCACACGGGCGAAAAGCCGAACGTGTGGAAAATCATACCGCAAAACTTCCGACCTTTAAAAAACATCATCGAACGCATACCGTCAAAAATCACACTTTCTAACACGCTACAGCTTGCTCCGGCTTGAGGGGTTGCTCCGTCACTGTCACCACAAAAATAAACAAAAAGAGTCACAAGAACCAAAAAGAGCCGACGTCAGGCCGCTCTCTTTTGGAATGGGAATCGCAGTTTTGTTCTACTTCCAACCTTACTGTTGACCTAATGGTAAGTGCCTGGAGCTACTCAAATTTCTTAAGGTATAATATTTTTTTCTCATCAATTTATTCTTTTGTCTCGTCAATTTTTTTAGTCTCATCAACAAACTCTTTTTTCTCATCAAAATTTTGCAGTTTCATCAACCACCTTCTTTGGTTCATCAAAAGCCTCCTTTGAAGTCTGAAGTGGGAAAAAAGGCACTGACGAAACTCAAAAAAATTGATGAGAAAAAGAGTAAATTGATGAGACAGAATGTTCGTCCGTTTCTTAACCATTCCCGGCAAATTACGAACGATGCGCATCAATACCTTAATCAGTTCCATCAAAACAATGGATAAGTCTTGCGTCAGGGATTTTCGGAATGAATTCCATTTTGTCAGACCTCGGAATTTACGCTCCTTTGTCGGAATTCCGAAGGAGCAAGTTTCGGAAGTTATATATGCGCTTTATTAGCGGTTCTCGGATGAATGCTTAGGCAGGTTATGACGTCAAGGAAACTTTTTCGGTATTGTCCAAGAGAATAATATTAGTTTGTCCTTGACTAAGCCGCAGGTCCGAGAATATTGCTCACTCTCAACGCATTCCGCTGGAGCAACGTAGATTCAGAGGTACGTCAAGGTAGCTACGCATCGTGCCCTTCTAGCACAACGCCGAACTTTTATTTCCACCCGCCGTTGGCGCCGGCCGGTGCGTAGTACTGCCGTAATTGCTAACAATTTTGTCTCACATTTTGTGGTCTCACATGGAGGGGTCCGGGAACGGCTGGTGACGCAATGCAGATCTCTACCAATTAACTTTTTTCGTTGCCCATGAAAAGGACAATATTAGCGACATTTTAGGGAAAAATTTATCTTTTCTATCGAAAATTTTGCTTTGGCCGTGCCTAACGGCGAGCTCTTGAAATTGCGTTCGGAATGTCGGAATTCAAGCGTCTATTCGGAATTCGGGCTGATGCTTACCATGTGTCGGAATTCGGAATTTGGAATATCGAAACGGGAATTCCGAAACACCCCTGCCCTGCATTGGCGAGCATCAGCGCTTTGTTCTGAACTTATGAACATGATTAGTCCATATCTCAATCGTTAAAACATGAGTACAGGAAAACAAATGATGAACCATGTGAACTCAATTTCGACCACCCTTAATTCCGACGGACGATTCCTCTGTACACTCGCAAAGTGTGCGTGTCGACGTCTTAGTTGTTCTGCTTCGGCGACAAGCCAGTGAGCACGGAATATGGCGAGTGTGGTGCGCCATAGCAGCGCGTCTCGAAATCTCGTGCGAATTTGTTCAGTCCGTGGTCGAACGGATCGGCCACTGTCTTAGTGTCGGTCCAGAGAAGATCGGCTACCAACGATGGGAATCGTAAGCGGTTGCATCGGAGGTTGATCTCGTCTGTCGTCGAGTTCAAGTAGTTCTGCCCAAGCAGAGCCTAAAATACGATCAATCCGTTCAAGTGTGGGCTGGTAGTGTCGATGCGATATCCGGTAACAGGACCTAAGCGACCGGGTCCGGCCTTTTGGAACTCCAAAAGGGTTCGATTTTGGGTCGAACCGGCTGCTCGATAGAATTCCGAAGGCTAGAAGACGCACTGGAGGATATAAGAGTTTCGTTCTGCAGAGTCCCGAACTCTCTCCCACTTTCTAGCTCTTATCAAGGTGTTCATTTCCGCTACCCCTTCCCTCGTGAAGCTCACAAAACCTTCAAATCTTTTTCATCGCGTCCAGTTCCGGAATTTAAGGATTTACAAAAGCCAGGACATTAACACCATGGCGGACGAAAAGTGGAAGGGATCTTGTGCGTTATAGGGGGAAAGAATTTTATTTGGTGAGCCAACATTTTATAGGGGGAAGTCAAAATGATATAATAACCCCCCAAACTCCTTCCAATGCTTAGGAACGCCTTCTAAGTGCAGTTTATCTCGAATTTGAGAAAGCAGAGGGTCCAACCCCTTTTGGTTTCGAGCCAAAAGCGAAATTTCGATTTTCTGAAAAAAACCAAAGAGGGCACCCTTAGGTCGCAAAATTCGCCAAGTTCTCATCGACTTATAGCTTAAATAAATTGAACGCGTAATATTTTATGTTTCGGAACATTTCTAGCAGGCGTATGCAGGCAACAAAAAATAACTGGAGGAATGATAGGACGCAGTATATGTCAAAAGCGAGCGGCTGCTAGTGTTCATCTTCGCGAGCTTTGCCGGTTTCATGAGTCGTCCGCGGAATCCGTTCCGGTGCCTTGGTTGCGGCAAGTGCTGGCTTCAGTGCTGTCAGTGCTGGCGGATGGTCCCGGTTCCTGCTCTCTGCCTGACGTCGATGGAGCGAATTCATGTGCGCCCGACACAGAAAGCAATGGCTCGTCGATGCGAATCTTGGTTAGGCCTTCATTGAAACTTCTGACGTGTGAACTGGCGAATGCGAGGGCACGGAGCTAAATAAAGAACAATGTGTACTTTTGGCGCTAGGCCTAGGCGGGGCAAGAGATTTAACAACTGTTCGTTGTAGGTGGTGATTATTATCTGCGCTCTGCAGATATCACTGAGCGAAGCCAGCTTGTCGAGCTCGACCATTTCGTGGTGTCGATGGGCTTTCATGCAGCACAGAGCACAGAATGAGAGCACTTTGTCGGTCGTGCACGTTTTGCATGCGAACGCTTCTGCGGACGGAATGTTCTTGGCGCATCCGCAACACTTAACGTCAGCGACGACGGTAGCGGCCAGGACGAACTCAATGTGCGCTGAAAATGGTGGCTTCTTGCATGTGCACTGGTATGACTGTATGCGAACTGGAAATATTCTCCTCTGAAAATTTCGGGTCACCGAATTGTTTACGTCCATGGTCTCGAAGATAGGCAAATACGGCCAGCTGCTCAGCGGGCAAAAAAAAATCGCGTTGGAGCCGCCTGTGGGGAGGGAGATTATGCCACACTAGGAAAGCTCTAGGAACAAGGAAACGGGCGGGAGGTGGGAGCGCCGACGAAACAAGTTTAGTAGTCGCGTGCACTACATAAAGATTATTACATACGTCGCAGTGAGCGCGACGTAAAGGGTCAGCAAGAATTTGCGTGATTCAGAGAAGCCCACTCGAAGAGCAGAACATAGCAAGAGATAAAAATGCAAGCCGTGGGCAAAACCATGGAAAATATTAGACAAAAATCAGACGAATACTATGAATAATGCCCTCGAGCCGTTTTGCCTATGCGATCCCCAGTCTGTGGGTCCATAGGTGCCGTTATTTTAGAGATATTACATATTTTCTGGATGGCCGACTATTCTCGCCGGAAAGCGACTATATGAGGCCTCAGCAAATAATTATTACCTTTCTCATTGTAGCTAACAGGCAAGCCGTTAGTCGGAACTGCTGTCTCCTGGCGGCACAGAGGGCACGTTGCCTGGCCGGGGCGTCGAATGCATCCGGGAACGCAAGCGGCGCACACAGAGTGCCCGCATGCGCCGAAGACTTTGGGCACGTTGGCGCCTGCGTTGAAAGGGTCCATGCAGACGGGGCACTCCGTCGGCGCTCCGTCAGCGGCAGTTCCGTTGGCGTTCATGATCGAAAAGGAAGAGTTATATTGCGTTTATTGCAATTGCCTAGCTTAACGCTGAAGAGGTACCGAGAAACGGACTTTTATACGGCCTAAAACGATCACCAAAGCTTCACCGAAGTTCACGATTTAAAGCAGGGGAGCTCAACACGCTTCTTGCGCCCGACAAAGTAATGTTGAACAAAAATTCAAAGAAGCGCTGGATCTGTGGACTATGGACCATTTGCTGAGCGCTAAGGAGCAGACCTAGCCGCAGTCTCTCCGCAAACGCTCAAAGATTAATTGGTGTCAGTTCACAGGAAATCTTAGGTTTATGGTCATACGGGCGTTACGGAAAAAAGGACGCACTAGAACAGTCTTATGTGAATGGTTCCCTGAAAATCCCTTTGAGCTCGCCTAACCCCAAACGTCAAAAGGTGCCCTAGCTGTCGAATTTGTTCACCCGTCGCTGTTCTGGTCTTAGCACGGTGCGAAGCCATCGCTGTTCTGGTCTTAGCACGGTGCGAAGCCATCGCTGTTCTGGTCTTCGTAGGCTAGCGCTACGCTAGATGTGAGATTATTCTATGCTTATTCAGTTACTAATACCGACGGTTTCATTTTGCTTATGCTGACAGATTCCACGGAACGCAAAATTAGTTCCTATTAGTCGATGGCATCGAAGAAGGGGTACGTTGACTTCAACGACGACTCGGATTCGCCTTCCGAAGAGGGTCCGCCTGACGGTATTCTAAAGGATCTAGGTAAGTAATCTCATTGTTCAGTTGCTCATAGTGCAAATGAGTTACGCATGGATGCTCCATCGTATGTTTCCCGAGCGTCGTGGAGGTATGAACCGTGTATCCTAGGTTTGGCGCTATCCTGCTCCGTACTGCTATACAGTGTTAAGGAACGGCTTTAAAAGGACGATTTTTTTCAAGGGCTTCATTTCGTGGTGAGCCGCGGCATTTTTTGAACGTATGGAACGGAAAGCGGCAGGTTGGACTCAAGACAGGCAGCCGTACTGTGAGTACTTCCATGGCGTGCAAGTCGTACTTCGGTGCGGGGTGGGTCAGTACGGTACGGGTGAAAGTCCAGTACGACGGTACGGTACGGCTGCGATATTCAGGTATTGCAAAACATGTATGGGCCGTACTGGAACCGCACCGTAGCACTGCGGTACCGCACTACAATGCCCGTAATACGCTACGGTAACGGGAGGTAAGCACGGTAGGGGTGCCGAGTGCCGTTGCTTCGAACTACTGCCAAAGCCTACCACTTAGCTCCGCCAGAAAAGCACTTAACTTCGACATCGTTTCAGATACACCCGCGGGCCAGCATAAATACGTTAAATGCAAAAAGTGCTTCGAAAACGTCATATACTTTTCGCTCACAAGCGGTTCTGCGGCGCAGAGAAACGCTTGAAGTGTGCGCAGTGCGATAAAGCATTCGCAACTAAGCAGTACTTAACGCAGCACATGCGAATCCACGACGGAGAGAGGACTTACGTTTGCGACGTCTGCGGAAAACGCCTCAGCACAGCGAATAGCTTGAAGGAGCACAAACGACGCCACACCGGCGACTTGCCGTTTCAATGTGAAGAATGCGGGAAAGCGTTTTCTCAAGCCTACCATCTAAACATTCACATGTGGGTTCATACCGGCGAGAGGCCGTACACTTGCGACGTTTGTGGGCGTGCTTTCGCTTATGTAGATGCTCTTGTAAAACACAAACGAGTACATACGGGCGAGGGACCCTACAAGTGCGACGTCTGCTCTGCTGCATTCAAAGCCGTTTCCGCGCTTCGAATTCACAAGCGAATGCACACCGGTGAAAGCCTTACGAATTGTGACACCCTTGCGGGTTGTCTAACCCGCCTAGTCGCCTAGACTTACGATA
>JNEY01000844.1:19674-37242 GCA_020875895.1 Aphelenchus avenae
GGGCAACCTATCGGACCACCTGAGGTCGGAGGTCGGAGTCCGGAGCAGGTCCGATCGGAGCCGTCGGAGTGCGGAGAAGGTCGGATTTCGGAGTAATTTTGGAGATGTGTTTTTCGGAGTGTGCAACCTATCGGACCTCCTTTGGTCGGAGGTCAGAGTCCGGTGCAGGTTGCAATGGAGCAGTCGGAGTGCGGAGAAGGTCGCATTTCGGGGAAATTTCGGAACTGCGTTTTCCGGAGTGGGCAACCTACGGGACCATCTTAGGTCGAAGGTCGAGTTCAGGTGCATGCCGGAGAGCTGAGCAGGTCGGAGTGCGGAGTGTTTTTTGAATGCAGTTTTCAGATTGGCCAACCTACCAGATAATCTTAGATCGGATGTCGGATCCCGGCACAGGTCGGATTGCGCATAATGTCGGAGTTTGGAGAAATTAGGGAAATGAATTTTTCGGAGTGGGCAAGCAACTAGGCTACCTTAGGACGGAGGTAGGATTCGGCGCACGTGGAGCGGAGCAGGTCGGAGTACGGAGAAATTTCAGGAAAGCATGGTCTACCTACCGGATCACCTTAATCCGGAGGTCGGATTTAGGCGTAGGACGGAGCGAAGCAGGTTCGGAGTGCATATAAAGTCGTTTGGAAAAATTGGGAACGACTCCGATTTGGGTTAGGGCTCTGCTTTGAGCAAGGACCCGCGTTAGGAAGGACTTGCTTGGGAAGGACCTGCTTTGGGAAGGACCCGCTTTGGGAAGAACTAATCTTTTGGTAATACCCGCTTTGGGCATGGACCTGCTTTGGGAAGGATCCGCCTGGGAAATACCTGCGTTGGAAGGACCGGATTGGGAAGGGCCCCTTTCGGAAGAATTCCTTTTTGGGGAAGTACCTGCTTTGGGGGAAGACCCGCTTTAGACCAGGACCTACTTCGTGGAAGGACTCCGCTTTGGCAAGACCCGCTTTGGGAAAGCACTCAGTTTTGGAGAAGGACCCACTTTGGGGAAGTACTCTGCTTTGGGGAAGAATGCCGATTTGAAAAGACCCGCTATGGGGAATGGCTCCTTTCCGGAGAAGGACCCACTTCGTGGAAGGACACGCTTTGGGAAGGATTGGCAGGAACCCATTTTGGATAGAACTCTTCTTTGGGGAAGTATCCACATTCGGGGAAGAATCGCTTTGGGTGGACTCCGTTTTGGGATGGATTCCGCTTTGGGATGGATCCACCTGGGAAGGACCTGCTTTGGAAGGACCCGCTTTAGACCAGGACCCGCTTGGGGAAAGGACTCCGCTTTGTGGAAGGACCTACTTTGGGAAGGATTCCGCTTTGGCAAGACACGCTTTCGGAAGGGACTCAGTTTTGGGGAAGAATCCCAATTGGGTAAGGAGCCGCTTTGTGAGAATTTGGAAGGAATGTCTTCCGACTGAAGTACTTTATCGCACTTAGACAATGTCACAGGACTAGAATTTACAAAAGTCCAGCGACTCAAAACGGCTTCCTCGGACGGATGGTGCCTTTCTGCTTACGGCGGGACCAAAATATTTGGACCCCCACGAAAGTGGGGGTCCCCTTTGGTTCGCTCGTCATAACTAATTCACCGCCGCTAAGGTCCAACTAGGCAATACTCTTCATGTTCAATACGTGCTGACGACTTTGCGCATAATGTAGTGTGGCAACATCCTTATGATCGGAGGTAAATAGCAAACATATCGGCAAGCTTCTGCGACTTTTCAATGTCGACTGGAGGTCCTTCTTGGGAAGTGACGTAGCCCTTGTAAACTTCGCAGTAGTCGGTAACACATGTCGTTGTTGTCGGTTCCCCAACAACTGGGACGACCTTCGCGTGAGTGTAGTCGATTTCATAACCTTCGAAGATCAAGGCACAAGTTGCAGCTCCGGGAACTGACGACCTAAGCAGCTCAGCCACACGGTATGACGCACGGAGCAACTTGACGTAGTCTTCCACGGCAAGGCTAAAACCGTAACAAAATGGCACGACAGCGCTAGATATTCTTGCCTGAAAATGTCGCTTGGCAGATGTCTTCGCGGCACAACCACAGAGAAAGCGGGTGACCCTGGAAAAGGCGTCAGGAAAGCCACATGGTCAGCGTCTTCCCAAATGCGCCATTGTTGCTCTTCGCCGCGCACGATCCGAGCAAAAAAGTTCTAAAATCCTCGAAGTTTTTACCGACCTAAATATAATGGACATACGTTGTCCGTTGGTTCGCCATGGAATACATGCGAGACCCCCTTCTCATGGGGCTGCAAGTGCTTGCGGATACGTTCGCACGTGATACCGAGCTCACTGTCGGGCATCCGGGGACCGTTCTTCGAAGTAATGTAGCCTGGGGAATATCACTAAGGTGCTGGGTCCCCTAAGCTTGCTACCTGGATACTCGGCGTGGTGCTCTGGGTCGTTCGACAAAACTGGTGACCATTCATCGGCGAGACCATGTAGCGGAATTAGCTTTACCAACGGTGATCGCATGGGATCTACGCCGGCAACCATTGCGATACTAAACGGGTTTAGCATGCGTCAGATAACCTCGAAATTGTGAGCGATTTTGTTAAGTTTGACATTAAAATGAAGTGCTCACCGTTTCGTAGCCGTGACTTTTAAAAGTGAAGGAACGACTTTCCGGGCAAACTGAAGTAGCTCGACGAATGCTTCTCTTTCGAAGTCCATTACTGTCCAGGCGTCAGCTGCGAGGTTTGTGCGAATACCAACGACTCCCGGCGTGAAAGGATTGTCGCAGACAAATACTTCATAGCAGTCGTTGTGCCAAACAATGTTTGACGAAAGACTTTTTGTAGAAACCATATTTTGTGGAAAGAAAATTATACTGAAGATGGAGCCACGAAGCGCTTTAAATGCGGTCGTTCACTTTTCAGAAATGTTGCATCAGTGCGTGCAATCGATTAATGTGCAAACAAGCAAAGTGTAGCATGTAGTGTGGTGTCCTCCCCCGGCCGTCGCTTACACACCTGGGCAAATATAGGTTCACGTTTCAGCGTTTGACGGATTACGTCTTTTTACAGAGGTAACCCAGATTTTAAGTAACCAGATGTCAATGCAAACGCACGCTTGCAGAAGTTGCGGGTCAAAAAAACAATAACGGCTCTTAAACGGCCGAACTGAATACGAACGACCGGATTTAGTTGAATAAATCTAGCCTTCGTGTCGCTTTGGTGTGAGTTGCATCTCGGATTCGATCGTTTCTTAAAATACGCGTGCCGTGTGGCTTTCGGGAAACCATAAGTGCAACCAGAAATCACGCCCAGCCTTCCCATACTGGGCAACAATATTAACTGCCAAGAACGACTGTTTCCCTGACGGATGCGAGTCTTCCGCCCCGAAAGTGGAAGTTCAACAAAAGTGGACGAAATCCAAACGTTTCAAGGAGACATTCGGAGTGGATCAAAAGACCGCGTACCGTCATTCTGTTCTGTCGCCCTGACTTTAGGAACTGTGATAACATATCCTCCTTCAATCCAGACCGGTATATCTTATCAGACGGATCACGAATGACGTTAGAAATAACCCCACGGCTTTGGCTGACCCGGTATATTAAACCACTCTCCACCGGCTTGATGGAGTCTTTCCATCTTTTGGTAATCCCCGCTTTCGGCGGTCTTCGCCTGATTGCCGAAGCGGTTCCAGGATGCTCGCTTTGTTTTGCTTCCAAGGGCGTAGCTAGGGGGGCGTCCCCCCCCCCCCCTCTCGGGGCTCAAAACTGTTCAGACCTTAAATTTTTGATGAATTTTCCTCTAAGGCACCCCAAAATCTCTCGTTGGCGACGCCTGCGGCGTGCTATTTTGAGTTAAAATACACCAAAATCACAGTTAAGAACCACTATGGGGCAAAAATGGGACACTTCAGAAAACTACACAAGGGGGACCTCCCGAGGGGTCCTAGCTACGCCCTTGTTTGCTTCCTTCTGATGGGCATTTTCGGAAACATCAACATCGGTAACTGATCGTCATCGACCGGCTGTTCAGCCTTCTTCTTCCGACGACTGCGGCTAGAACCGTTGAACGAAGAAAACATCGATGTCTCTCTCAGGCACCGCTCGTTGAACAAGGTTGCATACCATTTTGGTCAGACATGTTTCGCTTCGCCATTGCCGGACCTTATCTTTATTTATGCTAATTCCACCAGAAAGGACACCAAAGGTAGCGGCTTTTCGGGTCGCTCAAGAGAAGTTCGCTTGGTAGGGGCGGACCCGCACCTAATTTCTGGCATCGTCAGACGACACATACTCGCATGCCCCAAAAAAAAGCCGCCACTCGATTCAGATATTAGAAATTCGAACAAAAGATAAAAAGTTCTATATCGCACTACGTAAAACTTTTAACACCTTGTCTAGATGATGCAAACAGTTGCAAATGGTATTATTCCCACAGTGTTGTAATGGAGAGTGCTCCGTATTTCTGTGTGACAGTGTCGCGCCATAACAGGCGACACTCTAAGAGTGCAACGGGATGACGCGGATCGGATCGGAGATCGATCCGCGTTGCGCTAGCTTCGTAGCTAGAGGCGATGACGCGTTCGCGAAAGGTCGCGAAAGGAATGCACGGCGTGAAGCATGATCTCGCTGCGCCGGGATGTTTAGCTTAGCGGAGCCTACGCGCTAGTGGCAGCGCAAGTGGCGAACGTTCCTTGGAAGGGAGGAAGGAATAAAAGGACGGAAGTGGCCGTGAACGGGATCAGTGTTCTGGGATCAGTGTCGTGGGACCAATCGGTGTGCCAGCCGTTCGTCGGGATCAATGGCGCCATCTTCTCGTCAGGAATTCAGGAAGTCACTAGCCGCGAGCTAGGACTGCACCTTCGTAGCACGGCACTACGGCCGGCCGGTATTCCTCTGCGTGACTGTGCGACAACTGTGTGAGCGTCATCAGGAGCAACCTACGAGGACGGGCCCTACGCTTCCGAACAGTGTTACCCAAAATAGTGAGCCAATATTGCATCTGAATAATACCGGCAGCTGGTTCCGCATTAGTGCACTAGGGGACTGCAAAAATTATGGTGCAGTTAGTGCCGCCCCTAGTAATGTGCACCGGTGTTTTGCCTAGCCAATTTGCTTCCGCCCTAAACTGTGAGCCTGTACGACTTCGCATAGTCACCTGCACATGGAACACCTACCTACTTGTTTTGCATCAGTTTTGTTGAACGGGCTACCCAGGGGAACGGGCCTTCAAGTCGAGGCCCGGCCCGGCACGCGGGTCTTCATATACTTCTTAGGCTAGACACGAAAAATCCCCTTGGTCCCCCCTTTGGTACTTTCTCTAGGCTAAAGTGGTACCCCTTATAATGAGTTTAAAATAAAAGTATTTTCACCTAAAGTAGCTTGCCGCAGGCACCCTCAGAGAGCCCGCCCGGCCCGGCGGGCCTAGGGCCCGGTTACCCAGGGTTGAACACGGGTCACATGCCCAATATTCATTGAAGATTTTGTTGATGACAAGAACACGGCCGCTCGACTGCGCCGACTGCGAAATCGACGGAGGACCAGAAGTCGATCCCTATGCGTTCGCGTTGATAGCCACGGTTAGTACCATTTCCTGTTTCCACCGTATGCTTTCGAAACGTCTGTGGTTTAGCTGTCGATCGTCGGTATTCTAGTGAATGCGGGTGGAGCTTGGATTATCTATCGCAAGGAGGCGATGCACAACAGCTTTGGCGTCCTTAGTCTTTCACACGTCATAGCGGATTTCTTCACCTGCGCTATCACCCTTGGCTGGTGCGCCCCGACCGTCCTCGTCATGTAAGCCAGTTTCTGTGCGCCAGAACCTGGGGACAGCCTAGTGAAAAACGAATTCCGAATCACAATTTTAGCGCATTTCCGAATTTCCGTGAAATGCGAAGGTTTTACTTCTGTTGTAGGTTACCTGTTGCAAAATATCAAAACCGAAGATTGTGTACGAACCGCATACCGAATTCTCCCGGCTCTGGCGTGCACTTCTCCCGTATTATGCTCTGAACAAAATTCCAGTGACCACGCGCTTAACGCCTCTTGGCTCGGTTACGTCGACTGCATGTTCGCGCAGGTCTTCTACTATGGAGCCATCTACGTACACCTGGCTAAGTCCATTAATCGCTTGGTGGCGATACGCCAACCGGGCATTTACCATGTGCACTTTACAACCACGAGAACCGCGAAGCTTTCAGTCGGCCTCTGGGTCGTCACTTTCTGTCAGTGTGCGATTTTTCTGTTCGGTAAGGTTGGTTGAAGAAAACGAGCTCAATTCGGAAGTTCTTTGCCGTACTACTAAATTAAGGCGGATGTCATATTTGGTTCGACGGTCGGACTTATATTTGGTATTACGAAGAAACACCGTGCAGAGACAATATGTCTCTGTGGACACCGTATTCGACTACTGTCTGATAGCTGTTATCATGCTGTGCGATGCTGTGACGTTGTTCAGTATTCACAAGCATAGGGAACGTAGGTGACGCCATATGACACTTTTCTTCCGTAGCGCAACTTCCATTTTTACGGCAACAGCTTACAGCGCATATATTTTGCATTTTTAGCATATCTGCCTTCTAAAAAAGCAAAAGAAAAAGACAAAGGACATTAAAGTGACCCTAGTACACAAAGACGAAAATGAACCCGTGACGGTACGGTACTGCCGAAACTAGTGGAAAACCTTTTGAGTTTCTGGTTCAGGAATCGTCAGCACCAGAAAACGAGCATTTGTACAACGTTCGACGAGCGAAAGTGACAGCGTTTCCTCACTGATCACGCTGGTGCGATGTTCGCTTCTTCGCACAGGTACCGTCTACATACAACGGCTATATGTTTCCACGCCAGTTGTTTACTTAGGGTGCCTTATTCGCCATCATCTACGCGTCACTTATCTTCACCTCTCACTACAACGGTGATCATGACCAATGGTTGCTGAGGTTATTCTTCGGCTCCTTGATATGGATCATTGCAGGAATAGCAGGCGGGTAAGCACAACGGCGTGGTAAAGATGATCTGAAGAACCTAGACAGGTTGTCATTGTCTTCAATGTTTCGCTCAAGTAATCGCCTGCGGAGTCGTCGCTCGTCGAAACAATCACGAATTCGTCTCCCAGTGATGACACTCCTCCAGTAGAGCTTTGAGTACTTTTGAACCTGACTGCAACAGTGTGTCCGGTAAAAACACTCGAACGGGACGTGCTTGAAAAAAATGACGTTTTTTATAAACGAGATCTTGGATCAAACGTGTCGAGAAAAAGATGGAACTCATATAACAATGGGTGGCGATGGACAGAAGCGCCTCCTATAGGGCTAGGGAAGAATGGATGGTAGAGGCGGAATCCGGCCGGGAACTCGACATTTTTGGAGGACTCTGAATCGATCCATATGACCAATTCCGCCGATTCCTAACGATTGTTTTCTCAGGCAAGTCAACGAAGTCTTGAATGAAAATTACCCTATACACTAAAGGGCTGGTGTATCTCCGTGCATATTCAAATCACCCCTACACCCTCGAGTATGGTATAATTCGAAAGGATTCCTAAAGGTATGTAAAAGTGGACAGTTTCATCCAAATCGGTTGTCTCGAACAAAAGTTATGACCGAACGTTTGCAACCTGACTCCTGCTTCATGCGATGAGCGCTATGGAAGCATCCGTAGCGAGGAAGAGGGAGATAGATATTCTGCCAAATCGAACACAAGAGGGTTTTCACTCATGGATATTCTGAAAACAACGTTCATTTTTGAAAGATTTGCCCCCGGGGGTCTGGCGAGAGGTATGGATCCTGCTTCCATTTCGAACGCTATGGAACCATGCCCATATTGGGCATGTATAAGGTATTGTGCAAAACCGGTCCCACTAGGAGGTTTTCAAGCATGGAAAAGCCGGTGTATCCGGTGGTCAGAACAAAAAGGGAGGGGTTACTAAAGTCCTGGTTTATGTCGGTCTAAATTGAAAACCTGGCTACCCCTTCGAGTTTAGTATCATTCGATTACCCAAGAAACGGCTCATTAGCCGGTGAAAAGTTATCTAAAACGTGGAGTTATGTGCTTGGTACAAGTAATCCCCGGTAGCGGCGCCGGCTGCGCGAAGTGCAGCCCAGCCGCTAGTAGGTGAATTGCTATGATGGCGCCTAGATATTCATAGATATGTTGACAGCATGCAGTTTCTCGCCGCTCCTTGCAAAGTATACCTAGTGGTAAACGTTAAATTCTGCCTCGGAATCGGCTTCGCCATCCGGCTTTTTTTAAGAATCGAGATCGGCTTGAAACTTTTGGAATCGGATCGGTACGCGACCCGAGGGGTCCCCAGCCCTAGCGTCCCACCACGTTTGCGTCAGAGTACGTCTACTATCCGGTAAACATGTTAGCGGCCTGATAGGTACTGACTATACCTCACGCTAGTTCCTCATTGCATTACCTCTGCCTCGAAACTAGTTGCGTGAATCTCAACAAAAGGTGGAAACTGTTGTTTTGTGGCCATGGTACATAGGAACAGGTGATACCGCTAAAGTGCACTGGCACGCGTTACTTCCGCCAGAAAAGCTTGAATGGCCTGAATGCGCGTGTACGAGCAGCTTGATTCGATTCCGTCGTTCTGCTTCATGAAAATGCCGAATCCTTTCTTTCTAAAGAGCAGGTGTCCGTCTGCGTAGCTACTTTTTTCAAGCCGGTAACTCGCGTTTTGCCCCAATCGATGGAGAATCTAGGCTAGTACGGTCTGGCGCGATTCGGAGAGAAAGCTGACGGTCGCTTAGCACACAGAAAAGGGACGATAGTCGCTGCACGCTTGTAAATGCGATTTTTTACCGTGACCCATATATCCCTAGTCGTGACCCAAACATTTAAAACAGCCTGAGACCTAATGGTTGAAGCGGTACTGACGGCTTTGCTGCTACGTATTGCTGCTTGTTGTCTAGCTTAGCGTTTTATTGGTTAATTTCAGTGAACGAATGAAGAATGTTTCAACGACAACGACAGCGTCCGAATACGCCGACTACAATGCAGGAGACGGTGATCCCAAAGTAGATCCCTACGCTTACGCAATGATAGTTTCGGTTGGTACTAATTTAGCGCTGTAACATACGGCAAAGGTTGAATTGACAAAGGCAGAAATTTTCGTTCAGCTATCCATCATGGGAATGTCGTCGAACGTCGGTGCCGCACTGATAATACGCCGCAAGGAGGCAATGCACAACAGCTTCGGAATTTTATGCCTCTCACACGTAATCGCGGACTTCTTCACTTGTACCATTATTCTTTGCTGGTCCGCTCAAGCGGTGCTTTTCGTGTAAGCATAGCCAGAACGAGTGCCCTTAGTGCACAAATAACTGCCTTTTAGTCCTTACGCGCTGGACGCTTCGTGGTTGGGATAAATCATTTCGTTACTTGCGCAGTTCTTCTACTACGGAGCGATGTACGTACACGTGGCGAAGGCGATAAACCGGTTAGTGGCCATAAGCCACCCGACCACTTACCGGATAAACTTTACCTCCGCTAGAACCGTGAAAGTCGCAATTGGGCTATGGGCGGTCACACTCTGTCAGTGCACAATATTTTTGTTTGGTATGTCCGGTGTTCGGCATGCAGTTTAAAGGGTTCTCTATGCCGCGAGTGATGGTGGTTTTCTAAGGGCGACCTCTTACAGACGGATGTCACATTTGGTTCGACGGTCACTACTTCATCTGGTACTACGAAGAGACACCGTGCGGAGACAATATGTGGTTCTACGTTGATACTATATTCGACTACAGCTTGTGGGTCTTCATTCTTCTATGCGACACCGTCACCTTGCTCAGTATCCATCGCCATAGAAGACGTAAGTTTCGCGGACTAATGTCCTACTTGCGGACGACTTTTTCGAGCATAAGTTGAAGAAAAGCATAGAAACAACAGCAAAAAAAACTGATGGCAAATAAGTTTTTTTAAGTTTTCGTCTTCAAAGATACGATTTTAGGAATTGGCCGTCTAAGGAAGATGGCATTTGCACACACATCCGATAGTCAAGATAGCACTTCATCGATGATCACGCGCGAAAAGTTCTGGTGCGACGTTCGCTTGTTTGCGCAGGTATTCCCTTTTGCGAAATTCTCCATATACCTAACCATTCTAGGGTGCTTTATTCGCCGTCATCTATGCATCACTCATTCTAACGTCACACTATAACGGAGACCACGACCAATGGTTGCTGAGGCTATTCTTCGGATCACTGATATGGATCGTTGCAGCGGCAACTGGAGGGTATGATACAGCGGTGGACTTCCCGTAGCATTTTCCATTCCGTGTTGATAAAATTAAGACAGTACCGTTCTTTATAATTTTCGAGCCGTTACACTCAAACGGAAACAAACGGACGGCAAAAGATGAGTGCCCCGCCATTAACCGTTCCATGCCGTTTTCAGATCCGTAAAACGGCATGGAATAGAATGATACTGCAGTAAGGTAGAGCTCGGCAACGAACCCTAGAACGCACATAGACATAACTGCGCACGAATCTTCCATTTAGGTTGGTTGTGATCGTGTTCAACGTTTCGCTCAAGTAATCGCGCAGATATCCATGACCAATAACGGTCCATTTGTTCCATGCACGCAGGGTGCCTGGTGCAATGGGTGCATTCCAAGCAGACCTCCCCATTGCACCTCATGGATGTTAAGCGTCTTGTCGCTTCGGTCGTCTTTCTCTCCTGACTGAGTCCTTCTTTCGCCTTGGCAACATTTACCTCCGCCCTTGTCCTTATGACTTTCGCTAACTACCTGCTATTAACATACGTCCATTTTGGGCCTCTGGCACAGAAATGTTGTTCTGTTCCGTACGCCAAACTACCTCCCTTTTATACAATAACAACATTGAATGAGCACCTGTGCAAATGACTGCTTAAACGTCTGTCTGAACAAATTTGCGGCTTTCACCGTTTGGTTAACTAAAATACTTGTTCGATCCGATAAGGTTAAGGGAACGTCAAACTGCTATGGTTAAGAGTATCCTAGTACCCTAGTATTCTACCGCCAGTTTAGCGTTTTTTCATTGCATGCGAGTGCCTACTTGCTTTCGAGACCGTGAAGTTTAGCCGCTATATGATCAGAATCGTCCTACCAACTGCATCGAAGTGCAAGCGGGGGAGTGTGCACCGCACGATATTAGCGGAAAGTAAACAATAGTTGGAAATGGTCTCTGCTCCAGCAGGGATTAAATAAATGAAGGAAGACCGCAGATTATCAAAAAAGTTAATTAGGAGCGATATGAGTGGAAATCAACACCGGACATTGTCAATGTACGTAGTCTAAAATGTACTTTCTCGTTGCGCTATCATTGTCGGCTTTAATGGCGCTTCACTATCCTGTCCGCGCTAACGAACCTGCGATTAACGGTACAACGCAAGGAAATCCGTCACTCCACCGTAAGGATCGTCGTTGTATGAGCTCGACACTTCAAAACGGTTTGGAATATCACAATTATCCTTAGGTATTCGAAATCATCTTCGTCACCGCGAACTCGTAAAGAGGCTGCTGGTGCCCGCCGAAACGACAGTACTACACAACCGCATCAGAAAGCGTTTTATCATCTTCGCGCCTCTTAGAGATACTTATTGGACGTTCTGCGAGTCCGCGAAGCTCATACATTCGCTTTGGCTAACTAACTGTTTTGTCGTTACGCAAATCCACACTGTCCGCGACACTAACTAAATTCAATAGTAACTCTTAGTAGTGGCAGACAAGCACGAGCAAGATCAATACAGGAATTATTGTCGCAATTTGTCGTTGCTGCTGTAACCCGTACTTTACGTAACGAAATGCCTCAGCTGGACGACCAAATGAGTAAAGGTTATTTCTATTCGTTCCAACGTTCCATTAACTCATCAAAAATTGCTGCTAATGCACGTCCGAAGTACTACGTACTATGCCGCTGTGGTCATGACGTGCCACTTCGTGTCCTCATAGCTTTCACGTAAAACAATCGTCGGAATTTGCGTAGGCATACGGACGAGCGAACCACAACTTGCTTGTTTGCAGAGGAGACGCATCGTCGCCTCAAGGGATTCGTAGGCGCAAACATATGGGACATTTCGGAGAACGCACGTCCCATTTGTTAGTTCGCCGACGTTGATGGCGGCGACACTCTCCCCTATTAGTAGCATAAAACAGGTGGATTTATCGCTAGTCGTACTTAGTTGGTCCGAACCAACCGTCAGTAATGCTGTCACTCACTCATCTTTCTGCTCTGATTCTGCTTAGTCAGGTATATTTCGTTTTGGCTTTGGCCTAGGAACCAGATTACACTGCTGTTATACGGATGGTTTGCTTAAAGCTTACAGAAATGACGAGAATCATAGAATCAAAGTGGGCGGGCAAAGCGCCAGCTAGTCTTTCTCGCATGTAGAAAAGTACGTCAAATTTGTTCATTGATGCGTAGTGAATTCAGACATTGTCTTCCGCAAGCTGTTACCCAGCGTTCTTCAACGTTCGACCGCCTGTTTCCAGGTATACTTTATCAAGGCGAATTCCGGGAGCTCAGTAATTTTTCAGTGTCGAGGACTACGTTGCGCCAGCGGCCAGCAGGGGTCTCTTACGGAGACGCTTCGCTAGCATGGACTCTTCTCCGTTTGACGCGCTGTTGTACGCATGGCAACCCCGCGAGTCGACGAACATGCGCGTATACAAGAGGTCGGTACACTCAGACGAAGACCTTCGAACTGACATGCCAAAGTCGCCGTTTATGGCGCTTGCTCGTCGACTGGGAACCCAACGCATTGGTGTGTCTTAGCGGCATTCCGGCATCTAGTCACACGTTTAATGCATTAATGAAGTACGAGCTTTTATGTAGGTAGTGGCAGCCACCACGACGTTTGGTCGCAAATCTTCGAAGCGAGGAAAACGCATGTACCACAAAGGTCGCTGCTATTCGAGGATAAACGGGTGCCACTGATTCGCTTTGGTTAAAGGAACGTGTGGTTCATGTGATAAAGGTTTTGCAATAAATCATGCAGTTCGTGTACCTAATGTCGTATCGCCCCATTGAAGAATTAACTTAGTTCGTAATGCAGTTTTACATTGCTTTAAACGTGTTTGTTTTAAATGACTCCTCCGACACGGCGGTTGAGTCCCCCTCCCTCCCCCTACCGCTCCATGCATGCATACACTTTGCCGCTTCCATGCATGTATGCCCTCACACACGGCAGTAGTACCGCTGCGACGTCGTCACATACAGGCGCTTAATTAGTGAGCCCTACTTGGGTCTGGACTCGGACTCACTGGACATGATGGATCCAGTTCATCTATGAAGTCCATTGCCCTGTTGCTGCTAATGTCGATAGGACGAATTGTGCTACTTACTTACACTGCTATGCCCGGATGTGTGTTACTTGCGCAGCAGGTGCAGTTATTGGCCGTCTGGAATGTCGTTCGCACCAAGAAAACCGGGTATGACAACATATGGCATGTGTTTTATTCGGCTTCCGCGGCTAGGGATCACAACAGGTGGGGGCCCATAAAATCAAGAAGGCATATTCGTTTATTACGACACTTGAACACAAATGACTTGTGCATTAGCCGTAAAACTTCACTCATTAGAACTGCTGTCAGTAGAAGTGCCGGTGGGGTCGAGTGTCTACTAGTCCAGATAGTACCAAGAACGTAAAGTCAGGGAAACAGTCAAGTAGCTAAGCTGATCGAACAGAATTGACGAATAGACTCGTTGGCTTCGGCTGTCGCAAAACCCGAGAAATAGTGTCCAGCATGTAGCGCCTGTACGGTGCAACAAAGTAAAGTGTTGCTAGCATGTCGAAGCAGGAATGACTTCCCAAAAGAGCGAGCATTGCCGTCGCAATCGGACCACTTCGAGGCATCCCCATCCAACCCATAAAAAGGGACAATGCGTACGAGCACATGCACACCGTTAAGATGGACGCTTGCACGGCCAGCGCACGCAGGAACATCATTTGCTTGCGGAGCGACGCTGCGCTGCGGTTGAGGCGGCGAATTCGGTAGGCCGTCAGCAAGAACGCAGTGAAAGTGCCAGCCGACAAAGTTGTGAGGATGACAAAGCACCAGCCGATGAACACGTACACTTCGATGTTGCTGTTTACCGCGGGGAAAACCATAAGTGTACGGTCGACTACGGAAGGCACCAGCTGAGGCAGCTGTTGTTCGACGATCAGATGGGCGCTCTGCTGGCCGGTAAAGTGTATGTAGATCACAGCAACGTGGACGTAGGCAGTTAGGTGGATGGCGAGGTAAACAATGTAGATTGTCTTCTTTTCGTTGAAAAACCGGTAAACGTAGCCCGTAAATACCTAAACGACCCGCTCTTTTTTGGAACATATTTGCATAGGTTCAGAATATTTGTGTACTATGTACTATGTGTACAGAACGATTTTGGTGTGCCCGGGTGGTCTTGATTGCAGGTACCCGAAGTTCTCGTGGAAATCTTTATAGAAGATAAATGGACATGATGAAAGCGAAAATATGACGACAGAGCGTATGCTCGCTATTTTCATAGTGGTTATATGAAGGTGGGTCAAAGACGTCTCGTAATACCTCAAATATTTTTCCCACGCTCTCTTACCTGCGAAAGCCGAAACGCTGTTGACAAAGCGATGGATAGCCACATGTTCACGAACATTCCGATAAGCACAACGAAGAAGATCCGCCCGAGAGTGTCGCTCACCGCAAAGCCGACATTGTACGCATACCCAGGAACCGGAAAGAGGTAGACCAGTTTCGTCATCGTCAGCATGATCCCGTGCAAATAGGACCAGATGAAGCCGTTAAGCATGTATAGCCTGTACTTGCCAAGGGTGGCACTCTTTTTCACCACTAAGTAGACGGTTAGAGCGAAGAGCAGAGTACTGACGACCGAACCGATGTCGAGAATGACGTCGACGACAAATATCACTTTTTCATCATAATACTTACTGAGATCCATTGTAGTTTTTACCACCCATCCAAATATCGGACAAGAGGCATTGAAGCTTGCTCACACAGACAATCGATGCCGTCAACGTCTTACGGGGACATTGGGAACAGGTGACACCTGCAGGCCATACCGGACAAAGCAGTTAATATTTCTTCATACGGATGTGGTTAGCATCTGCCGGCGGAGTAGTCTTACAGTCTTACAGAGTACATGCTCAGGCGAAAAAGCCTCGATGCTTCGTCATTACTCAAGAAAAGGGAATTACTTTTTCCACGATCTGCTTCAAGACGTGCGCTTCTTAAATCTCTTCGCCTACCAAAACAACGAGAAACATGGGAAGGAGCCGACGATGTACCGCCAACAGGACGTTGTAAACTGAAGATCTGTGTGCATGTGCAGACACAACAGTGTGTTTCCAACGACAACACATCACGAAAAAATGGGCTCGTTCCCAACGACATACCATAGCCTCAATAGGGGCCGCTCCTTAGAACAGACGTCAAGGCTATGAAGGGTTCAAACCGACATATGACTATCGGGTACCGGTTCCGGTGTCTTCGGAACCGGTGGAATCGGTGGTCTAAGCGGTTACGCTGCGAGACATCATTTCCTGTGTCCTCCACCCGACCGCTTTTTTCCTTAAATTGCTCTCGTAATTTTCGAGCCGACAACAACTTCTACGTTAACGAAGTCAGTTCAGTTCGGTCGCAAGGCACACATTCACCGAAAGCTTGCGAAAATTACCCCATATGCCATAATAACTTTACGTGTGCTGCTTGTATTGTCTATTAGTAACTGTTTCTATGCTGCGTATGCTCTTTCTATGCTGTCCCGGTGAATTCTTAAATCCATAGCGATACCGAGGTACCCGTTCCACTTTATGACAGTTGTGCCGGCCTACGCTTATGTCTAACGGTGTAGACCCTCGCAATGCGGACACCCGCACTTATGCGCATAGTGGTATGCGTGTCAAAACTGCCGACTCGGGCTCTAGCATAACCTGAGGTCGTGTTCTACGAAAATAGTTGCACTTTGTTGGCTACGTGCTTCCAATTACGGTCTGCGTAGGGACGTGTACTTCACTAGTTATAGGTTGCGTGCACTGCCGTTGGACGAGGGCTCGGCCCTTGGGAATCCAGTAACATTCCAGTCAACTTGCTAAATATAAAGTATCACACGTATGCCGAAAACAGACGATTTCTAACCGAAGCGAGGCAGCAACGGGATGCTACCTAGCAATGCGACGCCACACCTGACCGACTGTTTTAGCATGTACTCGCTGCGATAGCTCGACAGACTTTCTTCCAACGTCAAAATGAAAATCACTGGAAAGTGTTCAACGTCTTTTCTACATAATCACTGGTGATAGCCGAGTGCGTCACGGGAGTAAGTGAAACACGCATTTCTGCGGACTCATAAGAGAACATACGCCGTCGTTTTTATCCAAAAATTAATTCGCACCTTGTTTGCTATGAGCTTCCTAGCGTCAGTACGTGCTGACGTGCACTTTGGTAGGTATGTACTGCGTACTCCGCCCAAGCCGCTAGGGAAATGGACGCATTCAGGGACATACCAACCAGCTAGCGTGAATTCAGGCTTGTCGAAAACGCGGATAGTAATTTCAAGCTCGTTTTCTACGACGTGTTGCCGAGAATCCGTTTTTTAGCTGGCTAGATAGTCCTTCGTCCCTTATTCGTTGCACTTGTCGCGGTCGTCTTCGCCGCGGCATGGCAACGTTAGTCGGCACGCTTGCGACGTTACTATTTGCTGTTGATCTAGTCGGCTTAGTATTCCACATAAGCGTCATCACGTTGTTGATCTACCACATCCGGCGCAGGAACCCCTCCTTCCGTCAGGGTTTCTACATTTTGTTCATAACCGTATCCTTTGCGGATTGGCTCTACGTCGTAAACGTATAGCCTTGTTGAACGTCGTGGATTTAGTACATGGTGCTTTAGTCGTGGCCCTACATTCGTCTTCCCTTTTCGGGGCTCTTCCTGGATTACTATCGAGACAACTGGCTGATGGCAACCGTGCTTGCGGTGGTGTCGAACTACTGCTGCTTCCTGCAGCCCTTTGGCGATGCAGCGATCGCAATGAACCGATTTACAGCGTTCTTTCTCCCTGCACTTCACACTTCGCTATGGTCGGGACGACGACTGAAGCTTGCGCTTTCGTTGCTCCTCGTGATTCCACTTCCGTTTATCGCACCGCCGGCAACAAAGCGAGAAAACTACCGGTTCATCACCTCCGAACAAGCGTCTCCGGCCTTGATGGACCCGCAAATGGACAGGGCAAGAGATCTTCTACCTCTAAAAAGTGCTAGTGCCGGTATAGCTGATGCCTTAGCGCAAACAGCTAGTCTTAGCTTGTAGGCCTAGGCTTAGCATACATGAATACATATAAGCTATGCCCAGTTAGGTCCGCTAGGGACCTCAGGAAGAGCGTTGACAAAGAATCTCCTTCGCGCATGTAAACATGCCCCTTTCCCGTTCCGTCCCCAAATGCCCCCCCCCCCTTGAAAACGAATGCTAATTCCAGATTCTCCGTGCTTGCAAACCCCCTTGTAACAGCTACCACAAAAAAAACTTCTTCTAACCCGGTTGCTTATTTATACGTACCGCTCACTATCGCATATAGCCAGAGATGCTGCGGACACCCTACCCCCTCCACGTGCCGTGCGCCGTGGCGTGCTGACCCCCCCCC
>JNEY01000844.1:48136-63928 GCA_020875895.1 Aphelenchus avenae
CCCCCCCCGTGCCGTTAACCGTTCCCGTGAAAAACGGGAACGGGAACGGGGACGGGCCGTTAAACGGGAACGGGTTCCGAACACTAATCATAAGACGATGCACGGTACGCAACCGGAAACACAGAAAGGTTTTATCCTATAATTGCGATGTATGTGGGGTTCAGTTTACAAAAAAATGGATGTTCTGTGGAAAAACGAAGAAGTAATTCGTCGGCGTCGCGTATATTCTCATTAGTTGGTTTAGGCACAAAGACTCCTTCAAGAAGGAGTTCGAAAAGGCCTTGGTTGAGGCAAGTATCAAAGCTGCGAAAATGCAACGAGGATGCTTCTTTGCACCGATGAACTGTCGCCTCGTTCGCACTCAGTCACCTGTTCGAGCTGCGATTGCTTCAGGGGGACAACGCGCAATGCTTTGCCAGATCAAGCCTTCACTCGGTTTCCTGCGAAGACGAAACAATTGCCCGAAAGTTTAGCATTTACCGTTGCCATTAGAAATTATTGTTCCGTCGATGAGGACTTGTTTCTGGTTCTGGTGGTCTGTTATACCACATTTGCTGGTATAAAACATTAGAAGTTGATTCATATAACGCTCCATGTCAGGGGTCCCAACAACATTAGATAGGTAATCCTGGTTTTGGGTAACGTATGCTGGGTCACAGAAAAAAACAACTACATATATCGTGTTTTCTCGAATAATTCCAACGGGCATTAGTTTTCGGATAACCCCTCGGCAGGGTATGTATTCAAGGGGGTAACTATTCGATGTAGTGGAATAATTTCGGGTCCAGGTCGCAGCAAACGCGCCCGACGCGCTTTGCCAACGTACCCAGACCAAAAACGGTAATCCTCTCTGGCCATACCAAGGGGCTTTTCGAGGAATATGTTGTCCTCGCGGCAGCCAACGCGATCAAACTGCGACGGTAATGCGCTTGCCCGCTCGAACCCACATGTCGACACAGCTGTCCGACTTGTTGTGCTTCTATTCGCTACTCTCTGTAGTTCGGCAGTGCCAACGGTTTCCTTTACTTTGCCCAACATAAGTTGCTTCTGTCCATGTCGCTGCCTTTGCGCCAGTAATGTCGTCCCGTTATTTTTCACTCATTCAGATTTCTGTGCGATACGCCCAAGTCATTCAAACATGCTAACTTTTTCTGTGATCCAAAACACTGAGACCCAATATCGGTGACCCACAACCGCGACCCAAAACACCGTTATCGCGAAACCTCAAAGGTGCTTAACCCAGGACTTGCCTGGGGACTCCAGGCCCCTAAGGCCTAATCGGGAGCAATGGGACTAACACACCGTCGTTTATTGCTCCTTTCCGAATAAGTGACAAATTGTCGACGAAACATGGCCGCCCGATGTCGACATCGGCATGTCGGCACTGCGACCCAAAGCAATTTTTGAAATTTTCGCCGTGACTCAAAACACTGCGACCCAAAACTGGTGACCCAGAACACCGTGATCCAAAAGCGGTGACCCAGAACACTAGTAGCCCATTAGGTACTTTGTGATTTTGGACAACATCAAGAATGCGAAGCTGCAACGCGGATGCTTTTTAGCGCCGATGAATTGTCCTCTGTAGCTGTTAGACTCGTTGCCCGTTGTAATTAGAACTCGTGGTTCCGTCAATGAAATCGGGTTCTATATATTTGGTGGTATAAAACAATAGAATTTAATTGACGTGGCGTATTCAAAGATGAGGTATGTTCTCCCGAATGCTTGTAAACAACGTTAGTCCTCGGCATTTGCGGTCAGGCCATCAAAAACCTGGTTTATTTGTTGCGAGTACATTCAATCAATAGCAGTCAAACAAATGTGCGTTAAAACTTTTTAATGTTACGGATTGAAGACTGAAGAAAACCGATAAATCCGTCAAAATTTTGCTCTGTCATCACCTAGCGTAGGGCTATTTTACCTAGTGCGCTTTTACTTACGCAAGCATTCGTCTGGTTCCCGTAAGCGGGGTATAAGCCCGGTCCCACACCACCCATTCACCCGTCCATGTAATGCTTACGGTATTTCTTATCACTCCCCTACAAAAAGCGGCAGCATATCAACAACTGGCTAGGTTAAGAGCCCGGTTAGCTGGCAACTAGCGGTTGGGCTGCGCTTCGCGCAGCCGGCGCCGCTATCGGGGATTACTTGTACCCAACATATACGCCCCATACGGCGTTATATGCCCCGTTATTATCCCGTAAGCCCCATAAGAGTCACACTGTAAATTGACGCATCTCGTTGCTTAAAAAACCTCGTTCGGCACATTCTCGACAAATATATCCTCCTTCCCCTCTATGGAGCCATGCCATGGCCGGCTCGCCATAGCAGGTAAGCAGGACCACTAGAGTGTCCTGAACTGTCTTCTATCGTCGAGGAAGAAGTACAGCTACGGGAATGACAGTCACTCCGTTACCATTTGGGTGCTGCTTCCGTCGATATCTCCTCACCGAGTAGTTCCCCTCGGTCGACAACAATTGCACCACTGGCGGAATGTTAAAGTACAGTTCTTTTTTGTCCTCGTGCATAGAAAATGCAAGTGAATCCATAGGCCTCGAGCGTACCGGAGTTACATGTAAACAAACTCGTTGGATGTACGACTCAAACGCTTAAAGTATGCTACATATTACCGAACGGGCAGAGTTGACACACGTTTGCTGATATTCTTGTGAACGTATAAGAACTCGATAACGTTTGTAGGAGTACCGTCGTTTCACAAAATTCGCTAAGCTCGGACATAAACGTTTGGGAAACGCTTTGTTCGATTAACTCTTGGCTAAATGTGTTGGCCGAAGAGCGCCGCATCACATTGCTCATGGAACTAAAGCAACCTTATTTATTTCTGGTTCCTAAGACAGCGATTTTTTGTCAGCTTGTTTCTCTGAGAATACATTACATTTTCCATTTTTGTCTTACTTCCCAGCGTTCTTCAAGAAAGAGAGGTGGGCTTCAGGAGAAGCTCGGACAATGGTTGCCAACGGATCGAGGCACCACATACGGAAGGCGTTCGACCGAGTGCGTAACGGTATTCGACGTAAGTGCACCCAGTTATGGATTCCGACTCTGACATTTGGTTCCATTTCGTAAATCGACGTGCTTTCTGATGTTGTCGAGATCCTCATAACCGTGCACGTATCAATGCATATAATGTAACGGAGGCATTGCTGATTTAGGAAAGGCTATAAAGAAGAGTGAGAAGAAAGCAAAGCGACGCGCAACGTCAGTCAATATGCTCCTGAAGAAACTCACCCGAGAAACACTTACTAATGCGGCCCGCTATGAGGACTTCGATATCGTCATGGACCGGTTGCGTACGATCTGGCGCCAAGAGACCGGTGTAGGAGTGACCCACGACAACGAGTAAGCGATAATGATCACTACAATATAAAGCGAGGGCGTCACTTGTCAACACTTCAGAATTTTGCACTGCATTTGCATTTCAAACACTTTGACATCCAGTGGAAGGTTCCATGCTATTGACCAGATGGCGCGGACGTCTGCATGCGTGGCGTGCCGGCAGGCTGGTCCGTCAGAAATGGCCGCCCAACTTAATAAAGAAAGTCTGTAAAACGAATCTGTTGGGCTTCAGACCAGCTAGTTGGACTAAATAGTCATGGGCGGTAAATTTTAAACCCCTGCAGCGTCACTGCTTCGCGTTAGCACCCGCAGCAGGCTAGTAAGCGATAAATGAAAGGCTATAAATTGCGTGATGACGTTGGATAGGAGGGGTCAACTTTTTAAGAAAGTGATACCTAGTAGGAGACCCAAAAATTGGAGAATCATGATCACACAATTTCTGCACGCTCCCTCCTACCTAAGTGCTGTTTTAATTGCAACGTCAACACTAAGCCGACACGTGGAGCCCCAAGTGTTTCCTGCGGGCTGGTTTGACAGCATAGGCTCCGTTAAGTAGTTCTTTATTTAGCGCGTACGACAGTATGGACCAGCAGTCGGATGAAAACGCGATCCCGGCTTCGGCGTCGATCATTCGGCGTTTCTTTAAGCTCCCAGGAGCAAAACGCAGCCTTGCAACCGAGCTCTTCAGCCGCCTACTTACCGATCTCGAAAACGAGCAGATCGAACAATAGACCGACTGATATTGGCGTTTTCCTCATCTCGTCATCATTGCTTCGCAGTTTTGAACCGCTGCATTTGGCGCTCGAATAAACACCTTGTTTCAAGTAATCGCTCCTGATTCTGGTCTCGAAGACCCTTAGGATGTACCAATAAAATGTCAGCAGATTTGTTCGCTCGTAATGCGATTGAACTCGCAGAAGGTTTCATTGAATAGGCGCCTGTGAATAATTTTAATGCGACAAATACGCTGCAGGTAAGAGATGCTTTGCGTTGAGCCACACCGAAATACCGACCAAAAAACAATCTCATGTCGGCCAATGTCTGGGTGCAAGGTCTCGGTATGAATCTCCCGTCTCATTGAAATAAAGCTTAGAAGCTTGCTTAAGTAAAGGTAGGCATATCAAGTCGAAGACTGCCGTCAAAACGAGTGGACACTATCGGTAGTCAGTTCCACTGTTCGTGAAGTTGTCGAAAGTAAAAGTCCGTCTCCGCACTGGGGTCGACAACTACCGTCTTTCTTTTCGCATTATTGAGGAACCTCAGTCCGATCAGCAATGACAGTGGCGCCTGCGATAGGGTCAGCTAAACAGGGAGTATTCAGTGAGCTGTGCTCAAAGCACCTACCGATGACACGAGCTCCACTAGAGCACCGTAGCGGTGGTCGGTGTGCTGAGGTCGGAAAGTGCGAAGCACGATCATGCAAATCATGTACGTTATGTATATTAGCACGTTGCATAAATCCAACGGTAGCACCAGTCCGGTTGTGACAGTAACGTTCTCGCTGATTTGGTATGATCGGCTGAGGTCGTACTCCGGAGACGTCCTGAAACCAAACGCAGCATGTCAGACATTTGACATTCAATGCGTACCTTCGCTTGCGCCGCCGGTTCAGCATCATTATGCAGTAGTCCAGTAGTGCGGTGCATAAATCGATGCCGAGCATGATGTAGCTGGCGGTAATCTGATAACCGCGGTTCGTCTTCGACTGCATGGTCGTCCACGGCATGGGGGTGCGGTAGTTCTCGTCGTAAGACGCAAGCACAAAGACTTCCACTGCGTAAGTTATGGAAAGCGCCCACTAAAATAATTTCTTGGTTTCATAGTTACTTTATCACCTAGCAGCCTTTCCGTTTAGGATTCTTCTCGTGCATCCTCACATTTCCGGCAAAACCATTCCCAAATTTTCATCTGGGTATTTTGGCTCGTAGGCAACAGAACATGAAAACTCACAATTTCTACACGGTTCCCCACAAAAGTTGTTTTTCTTCCAGAACAGGACTTCCCAAGGGAAAAGACAGAAACAAACTCTTCCTTCCTCGCGAGAACATGTTCCTGGGACAATAACAAAAAAACAACCCCTTTTTGTTAGAGAACAGGAGAATTACGGAGAAAAGTGGAACAAGGGAAGCACTTCTACCGGTACCAAACTTACCACGGCTAGTGACGCGACTATCCCGTAGGTGGCTCCACTCTTTTCGTACTCTTGAGGACGTAATGTTGCCCAGACGCGGTCCAGTGTTATCGCCAAGTGCCACAGCGGAAAGCCCGATACGTAGATCGCACACGGTGCGCGAACTACGATCGCTCCCGTGACGGTGGTGGTTAGCTCGCACGGGTCCGAGTAGATGAAGAATAAGACCTGCATAGAACGAAGCGGAACGGTACCGAGTACCCATGCGTAAACGAACCTCGTAGCGAACGTAGGCAATAAATACTGGAACTGATATGAGAAGATACAACACCAAGATGTTAGGAAAAATCACCTAAGCTGCACAGTGTGACAACGACCCGCAGTTGGCACATTTTACCTTGAGATTCGAATGGATTGACACTTGATTTCTGCGTGCCTTTATCGCTAGTTTAAAAGCCAGTACGAACGTGCACAGGCAGAGAGAAATCTGTACGGCCAATGCGATGCGAATGAGAGGATCACTGGCATAACCTTCAGCGGTCAGACAAATTGATTCGTCGGTCGCCATCGATGCTCGCTCGCAACTAATAGTGCCGGTTCGACTTCGAGCTTTATTGCGTGTGATGTCTACCACGCACCTAGAGTACATTCCGTATTTCATCTCACACGATTTCATGCTTGAACAATGTCACTCCAAGTGTCGTGACCGTCGGCTTTCTGAATAGGCTGTTATTCAAACAGTATTGCCTACTGCTTTTTTTCCTCACAACATAGATCAGCACTTTTGCAATCTTAAGGTATTCTTTGTTCTCAAAAATACTTAGGACGTTTTGCGGCCTTCTTCGTCCACGCTCATCTTTGAGCATAAGATAATCGTATCCTTAAAGTCGGATGAAAGGGGTTCTCAAAATCAAATGCAGAAAAAACTGATTTAGGCATTAGCAAAGCAACATGGTGTTAAAACTTTCGAGCGGGCATCTTTTCCGCATTCTGACCAGATAAAAGCAAGGCTATCATTGCAAACTAACGCCTTTAACGTGCCTGTACACACTCATCTTTGATCGGAATAAAAACTCGCAATTAACACGAATGTAATCTACCACGCCTTTCAGGGTCAAACAAGATCATGCGCCTCCGGTTAGGCGGTGTTGAAGTATCTTGTGCAGTTACGACGAAATCAACGCGGATGTCGCCTTATCACTTCGTACTTTGCTCGTAAACTGTACACGCTAGTTCATAGTGCTTCTAGGAAACAGCTTTTAAGGTCTTTAAGGTCTTTCCTTTGCTTCAACTGCTATATCCTGCACTCTTACAGCATGTCAAATAGACCTTTACGTTGTGTTCTAGCGCTTTCACATACTGCATGCAAGCATAATGCCTTATCCGCAGTAAGAAGGACGTGACCGCAAAATTGCTTATGCTGGCGTAGGAGAACCGAAATTTTGTCGATCACTGTTGAAAGCGCTGTGTCTGCCACGACACAATATTTTGCGATCATCTGGTTGGCCTGCATGTCGATAATCCGTCCACACGGTCGGTCCGACTACCGAGCGTGCGGAGTAACCTATATTTAGCGCACCACATTCGGAACCGCCATTATTTGAGACTAACGAATGCCCAGCAACCTTGGTGACCCACGCTTCATAACATGGGTACCACGTCATTACTCGTTATAGCCGTTTCCTGGGACACACGCAGTTATTTGTTCCTAATTTTGATGCGGAAGGTTTTGTCAAGCTATTAAAGTTGATGTGTTTCAAAATGTGTTTTAAATGCAAGAACATTGCGTATCGCAATTAAAGCGATACTACGATAATGACCGTCTGAGTGCGTCGACTCTGACGGGTCTTGCAGAGGGCTCTACATGCGATGCTCTTCTCAGTGTACCGCTTGAATGGAACAAGCTCGTTGTGTTCTGTACTGGATGTGTGGTCGTCCTCTTGCAACGGAGCAAATTCAGTTGCTCGATGAACACTGCGCGATAGTCCGAACTAAATTAGCCGTTAGTAATAAGTTTAGGCTGGTTGCTCACACTAGTGTATTACCTGAACGAAAAGTACACGAAGTAGTTCATAGCAATTGCGAAGTTTACGGACCAGCCGATGTTCACGTGGAGGTAGAAGAGTGTCTCTTCGCCGGCTCCTAGTAGCGCGGCAAGACTTAAGGTGAGGGCAGAGACGAACCACCCGAAGGCCACGAGCAGCATCGTAGCGGTCAGTGACTTCATGATCTTCCGACTTGCAGCGATGCCGCCTAAGATGCGAGTGCAATTTCCGAACAGAAACGAACTATCGCGCATACCGGCGCTCCTTTTGATAAACACCCAAATGCTTGCATACGTGATGATGATGATGCCATTGAGAATGCCTTGCAGCTCTGTCCAGAGCGTTTTTGCATAGCCGTGATACGCCTCCGCGATAACGCATATGATCGGGCTTAATCAGAGGGCATTGTCTTATGCAGATACTGGAATACCGTTTCATGAAAGGTTAAACCCACGTTTCGTAGCTCTTTGCAACCTCGACGTATGCGATATACAAGAGAATCAAGCTGTACGCAGAAGAGACGAGTAGATGAAGAGTGAAGTACACGGGCATATTAAGCCGTCCGTACCTGCATGCGTATGCTACTTAGTGGGCACTCACCTTCGACTTGCCTTGTAGGAAGCAGCACACTGACCAAGCGGTCGACACCAATAGAAAGCGTGATGAACCCGCCAAAGTTCATCATGAACACTGGGAAGCACTGCCACCAGAAGCATACGCCCAACGACATAAAGTTATGGCCGGTGAAAATCGAGTACGCGTAGACGAAGTGCCCCGACTGGTGGAAGATGTCGCTGAACGCACCCATTGCGATGAGGACGTTGCAAGCGGACCGGAGAGACCTAGAAGTTCGCTCTAACGTAATTTGCCAAGTTAGCTCTAGTCTAACGCGACCTAGTAACGCAAACTTTGTCGCACAACTCACTTCTTCCGCATCGATGCCATAACGATGTTCGCGTTTCCTAAGATCCCAACAAGAGAGCAGAGCAGGATGACGATAGTTGCGGGCATGGCCGGCCAAATGATGTCGCCATATCGATACTTTTCGTAGAACTAAAACGTTATCAGTATGGCCGCGTAGCACTCATATAAGTTTTACCTCACGTGCCATTAGCGCTTTCGGACAGACGGTCTATCGGGTGCCGCTGCTATGTGATTGGTAGACTTATAACTGACTTGAAAGGGTCAGCGAAGGGGAGCTTTTTAGCAAGCTGCAGGAGTAAGCTAATTTTCTTATTCGTAGAATATCGGTTTGTAACGGAGCTGCGACCAAAAAAGCAAATAGCTAAAAGGATAATCGGATTATTCCGCGTAATCACGTGGTGGAAGGCTGCGAGGCGCCGTGTCAAGTTGCACTAAGGATATGGTAAGGGCTATGAGTGCTGCTCATTCTTCGTAGTTGAATAAATACAGAGCTAGTTAGACTTCAGTGCTTTCCGTCATAGGGATGACGCAGCTGCGTTTGCTGTGGCGCAGTTTACTCGTGTACCAGTCGAGCGTATCATAGTGATCCACATTGATCACACGTACCGTAGCCGTACCGGACTTTCCCTTAGCGTAGCTGTACCCGTTTTTTTCCTACTACTACGGCCCGTAAAAAGGCTGAATTTGTAATCGTACCGTACAGCCGTACTGACCAACCACCCCCGTACCGTAGCCGCACCCGTATTTTACGGCTACGGGTACACAGCCTATCGGGTATCAGGGGCAGGGCTTCCTCCTAGAACGATGCTCGTCGTCCTAAATAATAGGTAATTGAGAGGAGTGGATGATTCATTATGCATTTCCAGTTTTCGGGTTTTCCCAGCGTTTTGGGTCGCGCCCCGCCCACTGGTCCGAATTTTGAATGTCCTGAAGACTCTGACATGGAAAAAGGCAGTAGTAACGGTTTGCGCGGAGAATGATCACTGTCTGTGGAGGGAAATGCATGTCTGGGTGTAGGCCTAGATGACCCAGATCATGGCGCGACAAGCCAAATAGCGCTGATTTTCGGATACATGTATACTTCGTAGCAAAAAATTATTTCCGTAAATCATGTGGCACCGACGGTGACAACGAGCGACAGCGTAATGAACGATAAGCTTTTCGCGATCGTTAAAGAAGAGAAAGGCGGCGGACGCTGGTTTAGCCTAGGCAGATGCAGACATAATCACCCAAGTGAATGAGCTCGGAAATGTTGAGTGCAACACAGACACCCAGCTGTATGCCGGCCTCCTGGCATGCCCTTTTGCATGTGTCCTGGTTGGTAAGATCGATTCCCTTGCACACGCCACGAATGACTCTCGTGCAGCGCGATGGATGCGGCGTTGGCGAGGGTCCTAAAAGAGAAGAGGGAGGGATTGAGATTTGCATGGGTTTGAACTAAGTGTAGTACCGTATGCTTACTGTCTGTGGTGGTCGTTGTCGTAGCAGGCATCGTCGTGGACTCGGTAGTAGTAAGCGTCGTCGACTCGGTAGTAATGGACGTCCTTGTAGCCTCAGTTGCAGTGGGCGCCGTTGTAGACTCCGTTGTAGTGGACGCCGTTGTGGACTCCATCGTAGTGGGCGCCATTGTGGACTCCGTCGTAGTGGGCGTCGTTGCGGCCTCGGTTGTGGTGGGCGTGGTGGTCAACGTCGTGGTGGGCGTGGTTATCGTAGTGGTCGTAGACGTACTGTAGTCGTAGGTGGCTGGCAGTTCTTGCACACTGCTAGGCGAGGGGCATTGCACGGAATATCGTTCCATTTGCCAGTGGCATAAACCATTTGAGCACATCCCTCGATGCCACCAGCATTGTTGGGCTCTCCCAAGTTCCAGTTCGAGTAGAAACTTCCACCGAATGTGGTGCCATCGACCCAGGATGTGAACTGGCCTGCGCTGTTTCTACGAAGACCGAGGAAGGCGTCACAAGTTAAGCCTGAGCACTCAGCCTGCTGCCGTTCTGAAAGCGAGTGGTTTAAAGAACGCAGTTACTCTAGGCGTTTAGGGATGTGGGCTAACAAAAGGGCGAGAGAGCAGGACCGTTGAACTGAAACGACTCTCGAAATGAACCGACGCATACTGTTCTTAGCGTTTGTCCAAATTAGCGTCAACTCAACTGACTTGGTGCCGCTTGTCAACATTAATGCATCAGATGAGCTGAGTTATCTTCTCTGCAGTAGCACGGCTCTTGTCAACTTCATTCGCTGTGCGTTCCGTCACGGTATGCAACTGTGCCTAAGCAACGGTCTAAGCCTAGGCCTAAGCTTGTACGGGGGCAGAATAACACTAGTAACCTCTCAAGTCTCGTAAACAAAACACCGTGGCCGAGACTGCGTCACCAAAAGTGCATTGTCCTTACGCTTGGCACAACCCGATAGCATTAACCTATTGTATTATCTCCGGTTTTGGCTAAGCTTCACTTATCCATTTCGGTCATGTCCATTTTTGTCGGCGCAGTTCCCAGCGAATGAAGGTCTATCTAACTGTAAGCTTATTAAATTTTCTGGGACCCAAAACACCGAGACCCAAAACCAGGGACCCAGAACATTAGTAGCCGACGTAAATATTAGACTAGTTCGTAATCCTTATACACTAAAGTGCTGTTCCTTGTCCGTGGACATAAGTTTTCGCAATTACGCCATGTATGGTATCGTTCGGCAGGGCTTCTTAAAGTTATGTAAAAGTGGAAAGTTTTGGCGGTATCGATTGACCAGAAAAAAGTTATGATCGATCAACGTTTCAACACTTGACTCCTGCTTACACGCGATAGCGAGCGCTGTGGAAGCATGGGCATATCGGGAGAGAAGAAGATATTCTGACAAATCGGGCCAAGAGGGGGTTTTCGAGCATGTAGATTCTGACAATAACCTTCGCTTTTCAAGGCGGTGCCTCCGGGAGTTAGAGGAAGGGGTGGGGATCCTGCAGACATGCGATAGCGAACGCTATGGAAGCATGAGCATGCATACCCGAGGCTATGTTGGAACATCACGTCGCAGCTTAAATGAAAGCCCTTGTCCAAGGAGGTTTAGTTATTTGGTGGAGGCTATCTCAAACGGGGTCTACAATTTTGGAAGGCGGCTGGGGATTAGGACTGTCCAAAAATACACATCGTCTGGATTTAGCGCTTTTTGGTTCCCATCCCTGCCAACGCTAATGCGATGGGTGTACTTAGTTCGAAACAAAATGAGAAAGCGCACACACACTATAACGGAACGCGCTTTCGATCCCCTCTTATAAGGAAGCGGTAGGCAGCTAAGCGCTTTGAAAAACGCTGACGATTGACGAAAATATTCTCTGCTGCGTTGCTAATGGACACGAGCTGGCCGCCGAGAGTCGCACAGTCGCTACGATGGGCGTCGAACGGCTGAAGTGTGGTGAGCACACGATAGCAGCACTGACCGAACGGTGACCAGCCGTTTTCGCACCAGGTTGCGGGCTGTGGCTTCTCACGTATGGCGAAACGCCCAGAGCTGCACATGATATCGTTCCATTTCCCGGTGTCGGGGAGAAGTTCGACACAGTTTTCACCTCCTGCGTTGTTCGGCTCACGAATTTTCCAGTTCGCGTAGGCGGTTCCGCCGAACGGAGCGCCGTCGAGCCATGATGAGAACTGGCCTGCACTGCTCCTCATCAGGCCGATGTTGATCGGGCATGTTTCGGGGCTGCATGAAGCACGCTGTATGTCTGAATTCAAAAGGCGCAGCATTTAGTTACGTACCTGTTGACGACGGCAGCCCATTACTTAGAGTTACTGGTCGTGGGACGGAACGAGCCGTTCCGTGCCGCAACGGGCATGGATCGGAACGGGCATAGGGGTCAGGACGGAGGTGAACCACAAAACGGGTCAAAAGTTGACGCCGTTCCGTGCCGTTTCAGGGACTGGACGGAAAAGGTCCGTGTTGCATGCAGATACGTGCTGGTACGGTAAAGAGCCCGGTTGGGGGGGGGGGATCCGCTAACTCTACTGTTACTGATGGTTTGTGGCTTAATGTTGCAGTGAAACTCACGATTCACAAAGGTGTTCTCCGCCGCATTACTGATCGACACTAGCCATCCTCCGCGAATTTCACAGTGAAGGCGATGGACGTCGGCCGGTTGAACCGAGGCGGTAAGACGATAGCAGGACAAACCCGAAAGTAACCAGCCGTTTTCGCATTGTCCAAAGGTGGTTGATGCGACCAGCGCAAGGATTAGGAAAATCTGGAATGCGTCAGACATAAATTCAATATCGGCACAAACAATGGCAGATTTATGCATTGTTCTTGCATTCTAGTGAACTTAGGGGTATCAACCGAAAAGACATGACATCACAAGCCACGACGGCACAATAAAGAGAACTTGCCTTTAGCATGTCAGAAACGCCGATGCGCTACTGAGTTGTGACTGTTGGGTACGTTTTTTTATTCAAAATCAGTCTACGTGGACAGGAACACTTCCGCAACAACAGTATTTAAACCTTTTGAGATGCAGGCCTCGTCCCTGATTAGCCTGGCCTTGTGCCGGCAGATTAGCCAAAGTGGCGTGCAAAATGCAAGAAATTACGAATGATCAGGGACGTAACTCACAACAAAACTGCCAGTTGTGACATCAACGGTTCACACCCGTGCTGCTACTTGAGCTTCTACAGGGCGTCGTTTTTTCGTGGACTCGTGCGTAATGGGCTCAGTTGTAGTGGGTGCCGTTATAAAGTTCGATTGTACCGGGCGTAATTGTGAAGCGGTCGCTGACAGCGTTCCAAGGCAGGGCTGCGGGTCTCGGTCTCGAAAACCGAGACTCTCGGGGGGGGGGGGTCTGGTCTCGGTCTCGGTCATGAGGAAAATCCGATGGTCTCGGTCTTGGTCATGACGAAAAAAGGCCAAAATGTCCCGCCGCTAGGCGCCGACCTACGAAATTTTCACTATATTTCTCCAAAATTCATCCAAAATTTCGTTGGTGCCGCCCGCGGCGGGCCAATATTAGCCGAATTTTTTTTACGTTTTTGACCGCGGTGGGCCGATATTTGCAGCTCACTCGCTTATGTTTTGCCTCTCTGATAGCAGCATCAATGTCTAGCTTGGTACGTGACAGCCTGATAATCTGTGCAAATCGTTGCAGACGACACTCCGGCGTCCACAATATTTTTTCTCTTGGGACCGCACGGTATAGCATGTACGCCATTATGGCTCGCTTTGCTGCCTATTTCTGCTCTATCTTTCAGTGTTCCTGCAAGAATAGTGCCAATTGCGGTCGGTATTTTACGCAAGCCGTTTCCTTGCTTTACTCCGAGTTGAGGCACAATACTGTACGCGAAATTACACGTTAGACGTTACCGGAACGTCTAACGTGTTGCTCCCGTTATTGGCTTCAGCGTCCGGACATGGTGATCCTTGCTGTGTTTATGACATAGGTTTTCCGTGCCTTTGGTCGTGATTACGAACCATGCTTGTTCCTAATTCTAGGGTCGTGCATTTTATTTTCGTCGTTTTGCTCTTCATGCCACTCATTAGGAGCGTTGTACTGGTGCGTTTTTGGGTAGCGGGCGCTTCTCCCGGTTGGACATAAGGCCTGGTCATGCTGCCCCTTGCAGTAGTAGCATTCCAGTTCTTCCTTACACTCGTAAACGTCATGACCATGTTGTTGGCAGAGTACGCAAAGCTCGTATTCTCGGATAAAGGCATTCCTGTCGTCCAACGTAGCATATTCCTCGCATTTGCTACTCCAGTTGCCTCCTCGGCAGAAGGCACATTCTCGCTTTCGATAATTAGCGGAAGACACCCGGGTCGCATATGCATGTTTGTTGCGGTTCTCGCGTGTTTTGTCCGGCAGTTTTTGATGACCGTCGCCAGATATGTTAAGCCTCTCGACGGTCTCATTCAATAATAGTCGGTCGTGTATTAGGTCTCGAGTGTCTTCGAGTGACCATGCTAAGTTTTGCTGCTTTTCCTTGAAAGAACTTTGCGCTCAATGGTTCGGCAAGTTTGTATGTCACTTACTGGTTGTTTGAGAGCGCTTAGCTGTCGCAGAACCGACTCAATATGATCGTATACGCGACGAATGTCCGCAGTAGGATTGCCTGCTGGCGCAATTTTTTCGAGCTCGGCTAACAGCGTTTGGATGATAATGGTTTTGTTTCCAAACCGTCTTTTAAGAATGTCAATCGCCGTTTCGTATGGTGTCGTCTCGAGGGGCTATATTCTGTATTGCCGTCTTAGCATCGCCTTTTACTGACGAAAGCAAGTACGTAAATTTTGAGCACATTTCGAATCGGCTGGTTGTGTACTGTTGCCTCGTATGGCTGCCGCCAAGTGAACCACTGGGTAAAATCTCCGGTAAATTCAGGAAGTTTGATTTCCGGCAAATGCGGTTGCATTGTGTGCTGAAACGGCATAGCGAGTGGCACACCGAACTGCGTTGGGCGACTGTATGCAAGCATTGGTGGCGGTATGAAAGTTGAGCCGAAAGTTTGACTACACACAAACGACGGCCTTAAAGAGAGGCGAAAAATAATGATAAGTGACCCGGTGTCGCACATCATTTCAACACAGTTTTCGTCTCCTGCGCTGTCGGGCTCTCGCAAATTCCACTCGGAGTAGGCTGTTCCGCCGAATGGAGTGCCGTCTAGCCGGGACGTGAATTGACCTGCGTTCCGCTACAGGCCAACTTACGGCCAAGACGAATGTTTTACCCCACGACTAGCGGGCTGCGTTGCTGGGCTCCCCGGTGTTCCAGTTGGAGTAGGCGCTTCCGCCGAACGGTGTGCCGTCCAGCCAGGACGTGAACTGACCCGCACTGTTCCTCTGCAGGCCGACGAACATCTGACAGATACCGGAGGTGCATTCAGCACGCTGCAGCTCTGAATTAAAAATAAAGGTCTAACTTTAAACGATTAGACCGCCGGAGTGAAAATGATGGATCATCACGTTCAGAGTTCACTAGAGGGAGAAATGTCGGTGCATACGGGCGGCGGCAGACTGTTATTGTTGTCAAAGGTACAATAATCCACGTAACGTGCTCGCACCACTCCCTTCCTTAGGGGGTGCGGATGAAATAGTGAAGCGTGCACTTAGTGGATCCAGTGATACTCTTTGGCCGGACACGTGCCTGATGTTCAAACCCTCTCATACACTAACTCGGGCTTAGGATTGTGGGGGTAAGGAGCCCCTTGGTTACCACCGAGTATAGGACCAGCGTGAAAACTTATTCATGGGGTTGAATAAAGTAATTATACGATTTTTGGATTCTCCCTTTTCCTGGACCCGACGACATCCGCCTGGGGTGGAATATGTTTTAGTAAAACTCACGATTAACGAAGTTATTCTCAATGG